>JAYESA010000857.1:0-87613 GCA_036927795.1 Iris macrosiphon
GCTGCAAAGAAGAGCATTTTCATACTGAGCCATACTGATACTATGCCTGAGCCACTCTCTGATACTATGTTCTTACTACTATATCAAGCCTCCATACTCCATACTGAGCCAA
The DNA here is from genome assembly GCA_036927795.1 of Iris macrosiphon. Classification (NCBI taxonomy): domain Eukaryota; kingdom Viridiplantae; phylum Streptophyta; class Magnoliopsida; order Asparagales; family Iridaceae; genus Iris; species Iris macrosiphon. The sequence goes on from JAYESA010000857.1 coordinate 113, forward strand.
GCTAAGCTAGCAATGTACAATGTAGGAGGGTCAAGCAGAGAAGTTTATGTCAGGTACTTATCATTGTCATTTTGAGAAATGTTGAGAATCAACAATGGTTCCAAAAGAGCAAGAGGCTATCAACTTTCTGGAGAAGAAGCAGCATAATCCTTCGAGCTACTGATGGTTTTTATCTAATCCTTAGTTCATCTCAAGTTTAATAGTTAGAATTATAAATGTATTTGATGCTTCCTATTCTATCTAATCCTTAGTTCTTATTGGTTGTTTGGCTTTCTATCTAATCCTTAGTTCTTAAATCATGGTGTTATTGCTGATCTGATCACCATTTGCTTGCAGGAAAGAAGAATTATGCTGCTCCTGGCTTGGATTTTATGAAGCTTGGATTTTATGAAATATGCTACTCAACACTTTGAAGCAAGCTCGGATTGATTTTATTTGGATGGCTTACTGTTTTGTGGCTGTCAGTTTGAGAATAAGGCTGAAAGCTAGATTTAAAGTATTGGTCCTTATTGTTCCAAGCTATTGTAGCTTGTTTGTTAAAGCATACACCAGAAGAAGCAGTGTATTTGGGTTGAATGTTGACCTGGAAGTGAGATGTGTTCGCAAAACTTTCTCTAGTACTCTATTTGATCAGCTTGTAAAGAATTTTTTTCTATGGAAAATGTATCTCTCACAATTTTTTGATTGAACTTTCTCAAAACTTTCTCTAGTACTCTATTTGATCAGCTTGTAAAGTATTGGTCCTTATTAATGTTGTGTTTGATTGAGCTTTTTTCTATGGAAAATGTATCTCTCACAATTTTTTCCATCAATTGTAGTGTTTGGTAGCTTATGTTTCTGTGGGATTGACTATTTCTTGCGTGGAAAATAAATTTTGAGGAAATTCTCTCCTCTCACTACTGTGATATGGAGCTCAAACAGAAATGCTTTGTGTCATTCTGGATTGGATTGGAGCTCAAACAGAAATTCTGGCAAACAGAAATTCTGGATTGGAGCTCAAACAGAAATTCTTTGTGTCATTCTTCCATTGAGAAAGTTGTAATTTTGGCACTTATTTTGGGTATGTCATAACACTTTTTTTCATGCCAAATTTATTTCATAACACTCGGGGTCAACACTTAACTATAATTTATGAAGCTTGGATTTTATGAAGCTTGGATTTTATGAAATTTTCTTGTTCTTCCTGAGGAATAGGAAACTCTATATTCTAACCTCTGTTATCCCCAAATTTATTTCCATTTTGCCCGTTCCGCATGTCAGCATTCATCTCCCAACCTCTGTTATCCCTCAAATTCCTGCTCTATTCCTCCCTCACGGCCATTTCGTCGAACACATATGGAGCATCTTGATACTGCTGCTGCGGAAACATTTAGTTAGGAGAATACTTCTATTGTATTCATCCTTTGCATGTGCAATTGAGTATCAGTAGTAGTATTAAAACTGCCAAAACATATGACACAAGACATGCAAAGTTCAACTACAGTTCCGACACCAGACATTCAATAAAATAGAAAATGGTAATTATATTAACACAAACATATTATACAATGCCAAAACATTAGAGTTTTGAGACAATTAAACCGAGAGGTTTTTAGTCATTATAATACAATTACTAAATCTTAAATCCTTCAAATTACTAAATCTTAAATCTCCCAATTTTTTTCAAAATGGAACCATATACTTCGACTTGACGTTGCGCTACACGGTGTTCAATTTCAACTTCAAATAGGATCTCCTTCATGATATCCTTGTCCTGTCCCGAAGAACTAGTAGCCCCATCATCTACTAGTTTCTGGTTCTTCTTTGTCTTTGAAGCCTTAGATTTTTGCATCCAATCAATATATTCACAACCTGGATTTTCCCTCTACAAATATTAAACAAACAAATTATAATTGTAATCAAAGTTACGAATAGTAATAATAATTGACTTTTTGTGAACAAAGTAAAAAAAAATTACTTACACTAGTAGATGATGGACAACAATAGAATTTTTGTCCTAAGCTCATAGGCATCTTCGATGTTCTTATTTTGCAAAAGCCGGCTTTGCAACGACAAAACCGAAGTTCATCCGCCCAACACCAAAAATCACATCCATCATTCTATGTAAATCAAAATAAGAACAATCAAAAAATTATTTCAATTTTGCAAAAATGAAAATAATGATCTAAACTACAAAAAAAATTCATACCTCCTTTGCACATTTCAGAAATTTGCGACCACGATTCCAAGGGGTATTTGCAGTGAGTAATTTGCACATAGAAGTAACTTCACAATAACATGGGATCTTCGCAAGATCCTGTTCAACTTCAGTTGCTTCATTTTGTGCCATTTGGGAGCCTAAACATGTTAGGACATTAGGATTTCAATATGCTAAACTAAACATTAGAATTTACTAAAGCTTTGAAATAACAGAAAATAATTTTTTTTTACCATCATCCAATGTCTAATTTGATCGAAGAAGCGTTTGTGTGAATTCAGTAAGGCATGCATCCACCACCTAGGTAATTTCAGAAGTATTCTAATACTATATAGCTCCTTATACTAAGAACAAGAGGGGTTTGCAAGAAAATAATAATAAAACCCTAATTTTAGAAATAAAAACTCTAATTTCAGAATCTAAAGTTCAAAATCATAACCCTAATTTCAGAATCAACTTACTAACGGAATCCTAGTTTACAAATTTCAGTTTTTTCTTGTTTAAATTTTCATTTTTCCCTTATTTCAGTTTCCCCTTAGTTTATCATTTTGAACTTTAGATTCCGTTCTGTAAACTATATTCCGTTTTGATGTTGATTCTGAAATTAGGGTTATGATTAGATTTTTCAGAAATAAGTTCCCTAATTTCAGAAATCAAAATCCCTAAGTTCAGAAATAAGTTTCCTAATTTCAGGAAAAAACCCTAATTTAAGTTTACAATTTCAGAAATCAAAAACCCTAAGTTCAGAAATAAGTTTCCTAATTTCAGGAAAAAAAAAACCCTAATTTAAGTTTACAGTACATCGTGCCCTAGTTTCAGTGGTAGACGGAGGGAGAGACAGAGAAGAAGAAGAAGATGAAGAAGTACCTGTTTCTTCTTCTGGCCGTATTGTTAGGTTCAAGAGAGGTTGAACGAGGTCGTCGTCGTCGTCGTCGAGGAGTGAGGTCTCCATCGTGCCCTAGTTTCATGCCGTAATGTTAAGTTCAAGAGAGAGAGAGAGATACACAGAGAGAGAGAGAGAGAGAGAGTGTGTGGGTGAGAGAGAGTACCCGTCGTTTGCTCAAGGAACCCTAATTTCCTTCGTTGGGGGAGAAGGTCTGTGGTTGTCTGTGGTCTGTGGGGAGAACTGAAGCATTATTGTTTGCTCTAATGCTAAGTAATATAGCTCCACCTCATATTGGCCACATCAGCTCCACATCAGCTCCACCTAAGCAGTTGTAAGTGGGTTGTAATGGTTTGGTAGTAGTCTTAGCATTTCAAAAACCGCTTTCAAAAACCGCTTAGCCTAACAGACCGAACGGTCAGTCCGAAAGTTGAACCGTAGTCTGACGTGACGGGATCTCATTGGTCGGAAGTGGAGTCTGCAGTTTGCAGGAGGAATCTGGAGCCTATAAAAATCCGCCACGTCATTGTCGGTTCAGCATTGATGTTTCACAAATTAAGTCTGTTCTGGCAGTTTTAAAAGCAGAAACAATAACAACCAGACCTTAATCATAAGGAATGGATTTTGAATACAATTTATTTGGACTGCTTTTACTTAAGTTTGTTTGTGAATGTTTATTTTTGCTCTATTATTCCTGAAAAAAACTCCTAAATTTTGTTTGGTAACTATTATTTATCAAAAAGAATTTCTTTTGTAAATTCTGACATTATATTTTGTTTTATACCATGAAATATGATTTTTTTTTTTTTCCATTGCTATATTATAATATACGCATTTCTTTCTTTATCTAGCATACTTTTCTAGTATCCATATATTTTGGTGGTTTTCTTCTAATTTTTTTTTTTTTTACTATGTACAAGATTTTGTTCATTGCATAGATTCAAAATTTGCTAAACTTGTTAGGCCTTTTCATTTTTCATTTTTTATTTTTTATTTTTCATTTAGGGTTTGATTGAAAGACTGCTTAGTTTTTTTTATTTGCCTTCCATTATGTTTTTTCTTATTATTAAATTATTTACTACATTGTGAAGGTTACGTGACAAAAGTTATAGAAAATATTATTAAGTTTGTTATATAGTTCTCGACATGTCTTCACCTCCGTGTCATCAATTATGAATAAAAATATTTAGATAAAAAGAAGAAGATGAGAAGTTGGCTTGTACCTTGAAAAAAAAGATGACTTTTCTACTTCATTTTTTCTTTTGAGAATATAGTTTTGTCACCTAGGAAAGACATTATCTTATATCTCATGCTACAAAGGAATCACAACACATTATAAGACAATAGGGTTGGAAATGCTATTATTTTTGTTGTCCATTGATTCTTGTTGTGGGTTGGTCATGGGAGTGGGGGTCACCTGTGATCTCGATCTTTTGCAGACGGACCATACATGCATTGACGCATGTAATATGGATAAAAACTTATAATATGCATTTAAAGGTGGACAAAGTCAATCCAGGAATAAGTCTGACAAGACTTCGGACTTGGACACACTGGCGGAGCATAAGCTGGACTGGCCCGGACTATAACCCAGGCTTAAGAAAAAAGAAAAAAAAAATTTACTAAAATTTTTATGTTCAACAATTCTATAAATAACATGAAAGTTGTTGTGGTTTAGTACTATTATAAGTTGTGGCCGTAGAGACCTGAGCTCGAATCACAACAGTCCCGCATGTAATAATTATAAATAAAAATGTATTTTTACACAATATTAGTGGATATAATGTCCACGCTATTTACTGAAAATTAAAGTGGCCGTTCTCAGCTGGCTCGGGCTTACCTCAATCTCCTCTACGCTAAGATATTTTTATTTTTTTTTACGACATTTCTCAGTCTCTGCTACGAAATTTTTTTGACTCCGTCCTTGCTTGGACAATCTCCCTCCTAAGGCAACCTCCTATGTCATTTGATTTTCTTAGTACCTATATAGTCCAAACTCAACTTAAATATGTATCGTTTTAACAGAGATGAAGGACAACTAAAATTAGCTTCGGCTAAAACAATCCACTTGGCAAAAGTCATGTTGGGAACGAAAGTGCGAAAATCCTTCCCCAAACCAGAGAATACCTGCGAGAGAACCGAGCAAAACGCAAAAAAAAAAAAAACCGCCAAACACAAATCGCAGACACAGAAATTTTTGACGTGAAAAATCCTTGGAAAAAAAAATCACGGGACGATCAGAGTCCAACCCTGAAAAGCCTCCACTAATGGAATAAGAAATACACCGACTCCTTACAAATTTCTCACCGATCCAAACGGATCACCACAACTCTTTTGGAACATAAAATAGATTATAACAACGAAGAAGAAAGACAACGAGAAATACCCGAAACTGATCTTCTTCTTCGAAACGGCCACCAATCATTCTTTCTCCTCTCCACTGTTACTATGATACTATTGTCTCATTTTCTCTCCTTGTTGCTATTTTTTTTAGAGAGATATTTTAGTACCAGAAGACACATATATATATAGTCTCAAATCCATAACTATCATTCATATTATAGATAGGAATATCCAATCTAAATTCAAATCTATTGACATATTTCTATTATATTATATTAAATGTAAGAATATTCAATCCGAATCTATTGAGATATTATCCAATCCAAATAAATTAAAATATTTTTATTATTAATAGAAATATTCAATCATATTCCGAAATATTTCACATAAATTAAAAACTTCACCCGCTCCAACAAACCAAGCTGACATTACATGGGGGGATACGAAGCAATCAGAGTGCAAGTGCAAGTGGGCTAGCTTTTGTTTGGTGCTTTGTTTCATAGCAGTGATGACTCCTCAACCTCACCCATGCCACGCCATGCCACGCCCTGCTCTTGCAATCGAATCAGAATTTCTTTTTCTTCGTGTGCTCAACCAAACAAATTTATGTAAATAGACGATTATGTAAAGTTGATAGACATGTTTACTCCTACGTTAAACTAATATAATCGGTTTACTTCTACATAAAGATGTTTAAATTTAATCATACATATTTTTACATACAGATCTTTACATACATTTAAAAAAAAAATAATCAGGTTACTTCTCTTCATCGGATTACATAAAGATAAGCATGTCTATCTAATTGATTTCTTTTTTTTTCTTTTTAGAGAACGAGATAATTATTTATATTTTTCTCACTTAAATTTTTTTTTTTTCCTAAACCTTCTCTTCGTCCCATTTTTTAATTGCAAGTTTCAATAAAAAGCAACATGTCAAAATTTTCTACCAATGGTGAAGATGAAGATAATCTCGGAGAAGTGACCTATGGTTGTATAAAGATTTGGAAGTTGAAAAATATAGAAGTATTATGGACGAAGGTGGCGCTGATAAAAAAATGTCATAGATGAAAGTGGTTTGATTCAATCTGAACGTTCAAATGAATCAAATCCTAGTTTATATTAGGTACGTTTCTATTGCTACACGCATGAGTTCATACTGCTAGCAATATCATACATTTAGTACCACTAACGGTATATACAAGTTATCTGTTAGTTCATGCAACAAGAGATATAAATAAATTATTTCGTACAGGCTACCGGGTGCAAGTTTATTTTTATTTTTCTTCTCCTCTTTCTTTCTCTCCATTTTTATATTCAACTTTGCTAAATAGTTTTATTCTCTTTGTCTCTCAAATATTATTTTCTATATTGCTAAATAAGTTTAGTGACAATTATTACTCAGGATGCTAAGCATGTTGATATGTTGAGTTCAGAACAATATTTGTTAAAAAAAAAAATTAGTATTTAATAAATTATAGAATATAGGGGTAAAGAGAAAGAAGATAAACTAAAAAAAAAAAATTAAGGTAAACTTAATAAAGTAAAAAAGGTGGTAAACAGAATGAAAACATGGGTGCATTTAACAACACCCTTTAAAACCTGATACGGTGCATCTCTAAGTTTGTATTGATATGTTCATAGGATTGTGTTATGTTGATTATGATGGGGGCTTCCGTGAAGATTGACACGATTTGAATTTTTTCTTGGAAACTTTAGTTCCAAATCAGATGGAAAGAACATATCAAGAATAGAAAGAAGAAAAGAAAAGGTTTGTATTGATTCAAAGAGGAATGGAAACAACTTTATAAAATTTTATGCAATTTGTTTCATTTGATCTATTAACTAAAATGGCTCTAAATTTCTGCCACTCCATTGTTATCCATAACATAGGACTACATTTTAGAAAATATTGTAAGTGAACCATAGGTGTCATAATCAAATAATGAATTTATATTTACAGAAACAAAAGTTGCAACGAAATATTCTAATGTATCATCATTTAGCTGGCTTCGAGCTTCCATTGGATGATCGATCGTTCCGATTTTATGTTATTTTGATGAGTTATTTTCCTGTATTTATTTTGTTAGTCGGGAAGTGATTTTATTTGAACGTTTATTTTTAAAAAAAATTGTCACATCATGCAGATAATACATTTATAATGTTTGCGACATCATTTACATGAAATTAAATAATATATTTGCTACACCACATACAATAACAAATAATGCATACGAACAAATAAAGTTGCATGATATTTTTTTTTTCCTTCTATTTAATGACTTGTTGCAATTATTTTGGCCGCAAAAAAAACGTTGATGCAAAATTTAATGCACAACCTTGAAATTTGATCAAACCAAACATTTTGCATTGAAAATATTGTCTTTAAACTTGGGTAGAATGGAGGGTTTAGTCTGGATTTTGTTTTCCAAGCCAAAAAACACATTGATTAAAATCAGAAAAGCATCATCAACTTGAACCAACATCCATTCAACTAGAATTATAATAGAGAAAACATGAACCAAGCTAATTATTATTAGAGACCTGATTTAGTAGAGCATTGATTCAATATTTGGGTGACAATTGCTTGCCTCCCCATATTGGGACATTTTGTTTGCAACTATTTGAGGGATGGAGTGCAATGAAAGAAACACCATAACCCCAAAAAGAACATATTCCTAGGATGCAAACATCTGATACTTCTATGTAACAAAAAGGGAAACATATGCTTAACAAGTACTCAACTGTGCTCCTCTATTTGAGAATGAACCTATTGATTCCTTAGATCTGTTTTTTTTTATGTTTAAACATTTAAGTGTAATTTTGAAATTTGAGTGAGATACAAGCTTGTCTAACTCCTTAAGAACTTTTAAAAAACAACAGCAAAGTGTTTCATGTAAAAAATAGATGTTAATTTATACGGATTAAGTTTCATTTTCATTTTTCTACACTTATCCAACAAATAAACGCATTATTGAAAAAAATTTGGTTCGGCCTCGATTTTTTGTTTTAGTTTCATTCCAAAACAGACATCTGAATATGATTTACACAATTATAATTACCATCAATTTTATGCATATTTTACGAATGTGTATGTTTTGTGTATATTTTGTAATATGGATGTGTTTTAAAAATATAAAGTCCAACTTTACTAATTTAATAATCAGTTCAATTTTGGATTATGTGTGTATGTTATATTTTTTAATATAATTAACCAAAATTTTAACTTTTTATCGGATCCATTAAATAATAAAAATAATTAAACCGATCATTATTGTGTCCTCAAATCTTTTGCCATGAAAATAAATTTAACCACAAATTTAGCTGTAAATTACAAGATATAAACACATTTGTAATTGGTAATTAACAAAGAGCAAAAAAGATCGTTCCCTAAATTTGGGCCAAGAGTATTGTGAGCCGAGGTTTGAAAGCACATTTTGGCAATTATTTTGGTGCTACTCCTCGTCACGTTTAACTTTGGAAATGTCTAAAAATATTCTGAAAGTGATATGATCGAAATTAAGATTCACAAATCTCAATTAATATAAGGTGACTGGAAACGTTCAAAATTGAACTGTCTAAACCGTTTGCAAATACAATATATATTTTTTTAAATTAACTAATTATCAACTAACTTAATATGATTTATTTATTACTAAATAATTCTAACTTAAGTGGTTAATGTGTGAGACATTTTTCTTGGTTGCATGAATTCAACCTAGAAAAGATAATATTTATAATAAATTTATTTTAATTTTTTAATATATTTTTTTACACGTGTGTAATGCATGTGCATGTGTGCACGTTACTAGTCATGTCATACGGAGAGAAGGCAAAGTTAGACATATTCAAATTTCTGTTATTAATTTTGGAACTGATTCTTTTTTATAGCTTCTTCTCCCACTTTTTGTGGGTTTTAATGGATTTATCGGTTTATGGTAATTATCTACAAAAGGACTCATCTGCCCTTTGTGTATATTTTTTTTGTAAATTGAGAAGATAACATGCAGGATGGAGGCTTAATTGATAAAGTACACAAAGTGTCGTACAAATTAGTAAGGGATAAATAAAATAAGAATTTATTAACATGTGCCATAAAAATATTGATAAATGTACAGTTTATATTCGTACATCCACCAACATATTTATCAATATACATTTTATATTTATTAATACATTTTTTGAAGAAAAAAACTGTATTGATAAATGTGCTGATGATAGTACCAACTTAAATTACACATTTATCGATGTGTTAAGTATAAACTATAAAGAACTTGTTAATAACTGAAAAATCTATTTACAATGTTTGTAAAATGACTAGGAGTGTTTTTTTCTTTTGAGAAGTTGGCATATTTACAATGTTGGTAAAATGGTAGTATTGAATTTTCTTGTTTTGGAGAAATTATCATTGAGTTTTAAGGACATTGCCGAACAATGGAGTTTCCTCCCCCTGAGTTTAAGGACATTGCTTTATTTAATGTTCTAATGAGAATATCCATGTAAAATATATATTTAGCCATGTACTATCATGTGTCCGTGCATTTAAAACGCATGTTAACATAATCCATATATACTTATTTTTAACTCAAAAAATGTGTTAGGCGAAATATTGATGTTCGTTACCTTTACTATATTTCCAACGAAATTATTAAGTTACAGTCTACATTACCTCGAGTGCTATTTCTGATATTTATATACATTTTTCTATTTCAAGGTGTTGGACTTTAAGTCTATTTTAGACAAATGTTGCAATAGAAATTAAGTTTTAGATAATTTGTGTCAAAAGTATCAAAATAAAATACGGATTTGGTTTTATAATTGTTATCTTCATAGGCATCGGATACATATACTTGTATCACTTCTCATTTAAATTGCAAGCATTTTTTATCCATTATAATGTCTCCATTCCAATAGACTTAATTCAAATTATTGCTTCCAACTCCACAAATATATAAGATAAGACATACAAATAAGAGAGATGGTTAGTTCGTCAAAGATAATACAAACATTATTGTTTCACTAGATCACGTGTTGATGAATTTCAATGTAAAAACTATCACGTGACTAAATAAAATTCATGACTCTAGAGAACAATAATTACCATCACGGTGTTGACAGCATAGGCATGCTGGCATCGGCTGGCATTACAATTGAACGTAAGAGCATCGTATACTCCGAAATAATTTTATCTGACTTCATCATTACTTTTATTCCAAAATCCACCTGGCTCAGAAAGTTCATTCCCTCATGTAGTGGTCATGTCCGCCAGCAAGAGCATCGTATACTCCGAAGTAAGAGCATCGTCCTCTCCGTTTTGGTTTCGATTTTTAGTTTAGGTTTAATTCCAAAACCGACATCCCAATAAGATTGACACAATTATAATACCATCAATTTTATGCATATTTTACGAATGTGTATGTTTTGTGTATATTTTGAAATATGGATATGTTTTAAAATATAAAGTCCAATTTTAATAATTTAATAATCAGTCCAATTTTGAATTATGTGTGTTACATTTTTTAATATAATTAACCAAAATTTTAACTTCTGATCTAATCTATTAAATAATAAAAATAGTTAAACCGGTCATTACTGTGTCCTCCAATCTTTTGCCCATGAAAAAAATTTAACCACAAATTTAGCTATATATTACATGATATAAACACATTCGTAATTGGTTATTAACAAAGAGCAAAATATATCATTCCCTAAATTTGGGCCAAGAGTATTGTGAGCCAAGGTTTGAAAGGACATTTTGGTAATTATTTTGATGCCACTCCTCGTCACGTTTAACTTTAAAAATGTCTAAAAATATTCTGAAAGTGATATGGTCGAAATTAAGATTCAAAAATCTCTACTAATATAAGGTGACTTAAAAACGCTCAAAATTGAACCGTCTAAATCGTTTGCAAATAACTATTAATTATTTTTTAAATTAATTAATTATTTAACTAATCTAATATAATTTATTTATTACTAAATAATTCTAACTTAAGTGGTTAAGATATGAGACTTTTTTTTTTTTATTGTATGAGTTCAACTCCTAAAAAAATTAATATTAATATTATTATTTTTAGTATTTCTTTTACACTTGTGTAATTCATGTGCATGTGTGCACGTTACTAGTCATGTCATATGGGGAGAAGGCAAATTTAGACATATTCAAATTTCTGTTATTAATTTTGGCACTGATTCTTTTTTATAGCACCTTCTTCCACTTTTGGTGGATTTTAAGGGGTTTAGCAGTTTATGGTAATTATTTACAAAAGGACCCATCTGCCCTTGGTGTATACTTTTTTGTAAATTGAGAAGATAACATGCAGGATGAAGGCTTAATTGATAAAGTACACAAAGTGTCCTACAAATTAGTAAGAAATATTTAAAATAAAGTGTAAACTATAAAGAACTTGTCAATAACTGAAAAATATATTTACAATGTTTGTAAAATGACAAGGAGTGTTTTTTTTAGAAGTTTAAAAAGGAGTTTTGAATTTTCTTGTTTTGGAGAAATACAGAGTTTAAGGACATTGCTTTATTTAATGTGTTATTGAGAACATTCATGTAAAATATATATTTATCCATGGCACTATCATGTGTCTGCACTTAAAACATATGTTAACATAATCTATATATGCTTATTTTTAACTCAAAAGATGTGTTATGCAAAATATTGATGTTCGCTACGTTTGTTGTATATTTCCAACAAAATTATTAAGTTACACTCTACATTACCTCAAGTGTTATTTCTAATATTTATATACATTTTGCTATTTGAAGGTGTCGGACTTTAAGGCTATTATAGACAAATGTTGACAATTATTTTGGTGCCACTCCTAGTCACGTAAATGTCTAAAAAATATTCTGAAAGTGATTTGGTCAAAATTAAGATTCACAAATCTCTACTAATATAAGGTGATTTGGTAACGCTCAAAATTGAATTGTCTATGTCGTTTGTAAATATTCTATTAATTAATTTTAAAAATTAACTAACTATTTAACTACCTAATATGATTTATTTATTACTAAATAATTCGAATTAAATTGTTAATGTGTGAGATGTTATTCTTTGTTGTATGAGTTTGATTTCTAGAAAATATAGTATTTATAATAAATTTATATATTTTTAATAATTTTTTTTATATTTGTGTAATGCATTTGCATGTGTGCACCTTACTAGTCATATCATATAGGGAGAAGGCAAAGTTAGACATATTCAAATTTTTGTTATTAATTTTGGTTCTGATTCTTTTTTATAGCATCTTCTTCCACTTTTGGTGGTTTTTAATGGGCATTAGCAGTTTATGGTAATTATCTACAAAAAGACCTATCTGCCCTTGGTGTATACATTTTCTGTAAATTCATTTATATTGGTACCTCCATTAGCACATTTATCAATGTACATTTTACATTTATCAATACATTTTTAAAGTAAAAAAACTGTATTAATAAATGTGCTGGTGGAGTACCGATATAAATTATATATTTATCAATGTGTTAACAAAATCCATAAAATAAAATGTAAACTATAAAGAACTTATCCATAATTGAAAAATATATTTACAATGTTTGTAAAATGACAAGGAATGTTTTTTTTTTTCTTTTGAGAAGTTGGCATATTTGCAATCTTGGTAAAATGACAAGCAGTATTGAATTTTCTTGTTTTGAAGAAATTATCATTGAGTTTTAAGGACATTGCCGAACATTGGAGTTTCCTTCCCCTGAGTTTTAAGGACATTGCTTTATTTAATGTGCTAATGAGAATATTCATGTAAAATATATATATTTATCCATGTACTACCATGTGTCTGTGTGCACTTGGAACACATATTAACATAATCTATATATGCTTATTTTTAACTCAAAAGATGTGTTAGGCAAAATATTGATGCTCGTTACATTTATTGTATTTCCAACGGAATTATTAAGTTACACTCTACATTACCTCAAGTGCTATTTCTAATATTTATATACATTTTTATATTTTAAGGTGTCGGACTTTAAGCCTACTATAGACAAATATTGCAATAGCAATTAAGTTTTAGATAAATTGTGTCAAAAATATCAAAATAAAATACGAATTTGGTTTTATAATTGTTATCTACATAATCGGATACATATATTTGTATCACTTCTCATTTAAATTGCAAGCATTTTATATCCATTATAATGTCTCCATTCCAATAGACTTAATTCAAATTATTGCTTCCAACTCCACTAATATATATGATAAGATATCCAAATAAGAGAGATTGTTAGCTCGTCAAAGATAATACAAACGTTATTGTGTCACTAGGTCACGTGTTGATGAATTTCAATGCGAAAGTTATCACGTGACTAAATGAAATTCACGACTCCAGAGAACAATAACTACAACCACGGTGTGTTGACAGCATAGGCATGCTGGCATCGGCTGGCATTAGAATTGAAATGTAAGAGCATTGTATACTCCGAAGTAATTTTATCTGGCTTCGTCGTTACTTTCATTTCAAAATCCAGTTGGCTCGGGAAGTTCATTCCCTCCTGTAGCGATCCCGTCCGCCAGCAAGAGCATCGTATACTCCGAAGTAAGAGCATCGTCCTCTCCGTAAGAGGCATCGAATGCACCGAAGTAATTTTATCTGACTTCGTCGTTATTTTTATTTTAAAATCCAGCTGGCTCAGAAAGTTCATTCCCTCCTGCAGTGGCCCTGTCCGCCAGCAATGGACGATTAATGAGGTCCAAATGGACACCTCCTCCACCTTTATGACCCTCCCTCTATAATTCGAAAATTATTACCTTGATAAACAATTTTTTAAGGAAAAAAAAAAGAGAGGAAGTAAATTAACAATTTAGCTTAGAATTAGAAAATGACAAATGGTAAAAAAAAAAAAAATTACACCCAAGTACTAAATGTAGTCAAGTGGCAAGGAATGTCAAAATTGGTTAACCCAAGGATTTGACTGAATAGTTTAAACTCATGCCAACGGGAGGTCACGTGACCGCCCCACGCTCCTTGCATTGTTGGCGGGAGATGTCAGTTGTGGACCCAACTGCCAGCTGTCGGTAGCCGACGAGTCGCCATCCAGATGCGGCGGCTCGTGATGCGTGTGGCTTGGGCCGGAGATCAGTTTTTTCAACCCCCACCCGGAATCTCCGGTTGATTATCTAAACAATAATCTTCAATAGTTAATATAATCCTTTGAATCTACCACATTTGCATATGCCACCTTCTAAATCTAAAACGTTTACATATAAAATCTAACAAACCATACAAAATGGACGTCCTAGCAAACCATGATCCAAAATAATTCAGTACAAACTTGTTTTGTCCTTCATTTTTCTTTGTTGTTCGTCGATGATTCAGCTGCAGATCATTCTAAAAGAATATGTGCACATATGGATGATAGACTGATAAGGGATAACAGTGAGATTCTGTGTTCCTGTGGTGTGAGGTCTAATTTTTTTTTTTTTTTTTTTTTTTTTATAATGTGAATGGAACAAATTTGAAAAAACAATTTAGTGTGAGGAATGGAAAATTAAAATAATTTTATAGATGGGGGTTAAAAACGGAACAAAGAGTAGGGTGAGGGGGTGGTTGAATTCATTCGTGGGAGAGGATTAATTAAAAGGTTGGCAATGGTTGTCCGTGTTTTCCGATTGTTGTTTCTCCTTCCTATAAAACAGCCGCTCTCCCTTTTGTCTACACCCCCAATAAACCCTAACAAACCCAAACTACTCTTACTCCTGTGTTTGTTTCTTCCTCTCCTCCTTCTTCTCCATTGGAAGAAGAAGAAATAGTACAACCGAGCGGCTGTGCTTTCCAAAACCCCATACTTACTGGGGTTTTGTTTTGTTTTTTTGACTCTCTCAACCTTTTCCAGGAGGTGACTGTTTCTCCCCTCTTTTTCCGCCACTTCCCTGAAAAATCTCTCCACATCCCTCCCTCATTTGAGAACTATTTTTTATTTTTATTTTTTTAATCAATCAAGAAATCAAAGGAATGGAAGTGAGTAACGGGAACTCGCTTGACGACGACTTCCGGCAAAGGAGAACCGAGCACGTGGAAGTCACCTGCAAGCCCCTTCCTCCCCGCTGCAAGAACCTCGCCGTCCCCCGGACGGTCAGGATCTTCTGCGACGACCCCGACGCCACCGACTCCGACTCCGACGACGACTCCGACGAGTCCGACGGAGTCTACGGCCGCCGGCACCAGCACGTCCGCCGCTACGTCCATGAAATCCGGTTCGAGCCGAAGAACGCCACCAAATCATCGGTGACAACAACAACAATGAAGAGGAAATGGAGAGCAGCAGCAGCAGCAGCAGCAGCAGCTGCTACTATGGAGACTAAGGAGACCAAGCCCATCCCTGGCAAAACCAAGTTCCGCGGGGTGCGACGGAGGCCGTGGGGGAAGTACGCGGCGGAGATCCGCGACCCGTGGCGGCGTGTCCGTGTCTGGCTCGGCACCTACGACACGGCGGAGGAGGCCGCCAAGGTCTACGACACCGCCGCCGTCCACCTCCGCGGCGCCTCCGCCACCACCAACTTCCCCTCCTCCGCCGCCTCCGCCGACTCCTCCTCCTGCTGCGACGACGAGCCGCGCAACCTCTCCTCCCCGACCTCCGTCCTCCGCGGCGACTTCCCGTCCTCCTCCTCCTCCGCCTCCTGCTCCGAGGAGGCGCTGCCGGGCCCGGCGGCGGTGAAGATTGAGGAGTGCTGCGGGGCCATGCCGACGAGCATAGTGTCGCGGCCGATACCGATCGACGAGCTGAGCGACTTTATGCCGTTCGAGGAAGTGCCGCTGTACAACGACATCGGCGATCCGCTCGCGTTCGGCGGCTCGGCGGAGCCGAGGGTGTTCGAGGACTCGGCGCAGATCGGCTGCTTGGACGGACTCAACGACCTCATCGCCGACTTCTCGGACGACTGCTTCCGGGACATCGACGAGTTGATGAGCTTCGATCCCTTTCCGGCGGTGTAGCTTTCCGGCGGGGACATAGCCGATTTATCGGCCAGTTTTGTAGCAGTTTCCGAGATGAATAGTAATAGAGGCAGTATCATTTTTCCCAATAGCGTTTTTTTTAAGTTCAACTTTCTAAATGTTAGAATTTATTATAAGAGTTAATTGTGCAAATGGTGTCTAAGAAATGTTTTGGTGCCAATTTTTTTTGTTAATTTGGTATCTAAGTTTTGTAGTGTGCCTGAATTAGATTTTATTGCTACTTTTGGATGAAAACAAGTAAAATTGGATAGGTGATGGTTACTTAGTTTTATATCTCATGATTATTTTGTTAATTTTTTTTTTTTTGGACTATCATTTTTTTACAAGAATATTGGTGTTTTAATAAAATATTATAACTACAAAATAATGGCTCTACATTCATCCATAATCTTACTGACGGGTTATGAAAAAAATAATGCTAAAGATAAAATATATTTATTTTTTTAACAATTTTATTCAAAAATATCAACAGAACTTAAATATGATATATTTTAAATTTTTTCGAAACAAAATATAAAACTTAAATATCAAATTAATAAGATAAAAAAAGTTCAATCATTAAAACAAATCATCAAAACAAAACGTTAACCACAAAATTGTCACATTGGACAATTAACTCTTATTTTAATCAATAATCAATACTTTTGAATGAGATTATTTATTAGAAAGCAAATTGCACGTAATTTTCGACATTGCTTAAACGTATGGTAACCGTACACGTGTCAAGATATGAACAGTCGCGTGCGTCTGGGTGGCATTAGCAATAAGCAGGAGGGGGTTTGTGTTAATTTGATGGGGACATAAAAGCTGGATTCGATTTGTTATTTTTTTCTCGGCAGGCGGAATGGGAGGAGGCGGACGTGTACTGCAAAAGTTTCCTTTTATGAGCCCTTTCTTGACTAATATGCTCGTGTTGGTTTATTTGCACTTCCTTGAAAAGTGACGGTGTATTTAGAAATTTGCTTATGTTCTAATATTTTGTTTTGGTAATCTATTCTACTATATAATGCGAAAAGTAGGCTTTACCGTAAAAATTTTATTTCCAACAATGCCCTTCAGTATATTTACTAAATAAAAAAGAATACCTACAATAAATTTCATTGACAAAAAATTCAAGAGATACATGGATGTATTACGAAAATCGAAGAGTCCATGCTACTTGCTAAGTCTTCTAAGCTATTACCACGGAATTCAAACGGTTGAACCCTTAACCAATTCATTAACATCATCCACTCCAAGTACGTGCAAAGCACGTACATATATACTAGTGAGTAATAAAGGCAGAATTTTTTTATAAGACATATCTTCCTTTGATAGAATTGAAGGGGTACCCTTTAATTTTTATTGGAAACGAAGAGGGAGTGAGAGTGATGAAAAGTGAAACTTTTTATCATTCTAATAAAGATTAGGTCGCAAAGGAAAAAAAGGAATATTTTGTATAAACTTTAATACTTTGATATAACGTGTAACGTGTACTCTATTTTTCTGTACTTTGTTGATGAACTTGATTCGTGAACTTGTATGCGTTACATGCTATTGTTTATGTTTCAGCTTAGTAATTGATATTTGTCTACGTTGATATGCAAAAGTAACTCCTTATAATAATGTGGATGGTTACAATAGTAACTCTCCACTAGTTGATAGTAGACGATTACGGTGATATTTACTACCCCGATAATAAAAAATTTCTGATAGTTTTCGTATTTCTTCGAATTTATAATCTTAATAACTTACTTGTTATTTTCAGAACTTTGCTCAAGTATTACAAGGACTATTTACAGTAGCCTCTCCTATATTTTATATTTATTACACTTACCTCCCTTATTTTGAAAATAATTACACAATCATTTCATAATATTTTATGTTTATTACATAAACCTCCCATATATTTTATATTTTATGCAAATAGTTGTTCGTATAAATAATCCTATACCGAACTCTAAAGATTCTTATGGTTACCGAGGAGAGTTATAAGACCCCGACTAGATAAGGAAAGATCAGTGGACCGAGTCTCGGGGCCAAATTATTTCTTTCATTAATTAATGGTGGGAGTTGAAAGACAGTGGACCCACAAGACGTACAACACAGCATACGTAAAATGTCCCGTGTGAAATGTTCAAGATGTTGTAATAAACTTTGTGATCGAAGTTTGTTACAGAATTAGAATTCAGTGTAATTTCCATAACGATAACATGTGGTAATTCGACTGCCACAAATCTTCTGGCCAACTCGGAAGAGAAGGATCTCCAGAGGGGATTGAGACCTTAACTTGGATTGAAATATTCCCCGCAGTGTCCACCCCCCCCCCCCCCCCCGAATGATCGGTGCGGCAAGCACCTTACTCCCAAGCACTGGTTTGCACATTTGTTTAGGTGGGTGATTCGTGCATGCGGATTCGAATTGAGAGAGCTATTGAGAAAGATCAAGAATTCTCTCTTCCCCCTGCCGCCTTTGATTTCATAACCTTCTTATGGACGATTCGCCCTTCTTCCCGCTAGATTTACGATACATGAATATCATCCAATAATTCGTGAATCTTCGTTGGTTGAACGACTTGAGTCTTGTGTGCGGCAACAAGCTTCATTATTGAAAAGCCAGAGTCTCAAAAAGAAAAAAAGATGATTCTATGCAGCTTACTGATACAAGCTAATAATCATGAACCTCAAGTTCCAGTCCAGAATCAATGCCCGCATTCCCAGCAAAGCCAACCAACCAATTACCACAAATGTCTCTAGTCCGCCAAAACCAGCAGTCCCAGGACAACCTTTTCTATTTCCAATCGTAACTAGATCTTTAATTTTTGTGTTGTAAAGAAAAGATTGAAGCAAAATAGCTAGAAAACGATGGTTTTGGTTTACTAGAACGATCGGCATATTGTTTCGGCTCTGCGGAAACAAAATTCCTGTGAACCAAAGCGCATTCTAACTCCCTTAGGCACAAAAAAAAGTCTGCTATAAAATCGAATAATCTTCGGATGCCAGGTTTTGATTTGAATTTGAAACTCTCCGTTCCTTCTTGACTTGCCTTCGAGCTAGTTGAAGTTGTCTTCCTAGTTATATCGCGAATCTTTTAGATAAGCCCCTTAAAGATAAATCCTTTCTTTCTCGTCCACTTCAGAGGGTGCGGACTGAGTTAGCATTCATAGCAGATTCAATCCCTCCCCTCACAATTGATGAAATACTTGTCAACCTAAGAGAATGAGGGACCAGTGACAAGTCCCCATGGGGCTAATCAATCATCACTATAGCTCATAATTTAAACCCATACTGTGGTCCTTAATGCCTAAATTAATTAGTCCGTCCTTGTTCCTCCAAAAGCTAATCATTTGTCTGCTGTAGATGACAAAATCTAAAACTCTGCTTAGATTAGTTCAAAATTTAACAGACAAAATATAAAATCCAAATGCTCTAATCATTTGACAAAATTTAAAAGACAGCTCAACTCCTCCTCTGATCATCTGGTCCACACGTCTCTTTCATGGAAAACTAAAAGAAATAAGTAAGTTTAGATTATGACTATTTGATATTATCCTCTTTCTAGATTAGGTATATTGATATTATCTTCTATTAGATTAAAAATTAAGAATACATTCCTGAAAGTGTCGTTAAAAATTCTTTAATGACACTTTCAAAACTTATTAACAACACTTTCAGAATTTTAAAAACACTTTAAAGAAGGTATTCTCAACTTTTAATTTAACATGAAAGTAATATCAATGTACCTAATCTAAGAAAATGGATAATATCAAATAGCCATTTAGATTAATAGCAATAGCCATTTAGATTAATAGCAATAGAAAGGACATCAACTTCATCAAGTGGCTAGAAGTATTAAAAAACCTTTTTAGAGAGTGTAGGAGAATTCGGAAAGAAAAAAAAAATAGTAATATTATTGGTGTTCCCTTAAACTACTACATAATATGCCTTTTATATAGATTTACAGAAATTGAGAAAGAAGAGATATCAATTGTAAACAAAGGAGGAAAAATAAAACCTACTAGTAAAAAGGGAGATCGGAAAAAATAAGTACTTCAATTTGTCAATATTTATTTCTCTTGAAATGGATTGGACTGATCAACTAGTTGTTCAAGTTGATCGATTGTACTCCTGTATCAGACTTCTTTTACTAAACTGAATTCGACCTCAAATTTCATCTCTGAAAATTAAACTCGTAAGTCTTGTGCAATGAACATCATCGAATGTTACATTGCAGAAAGAAAGAAAGAAAGAAAAAAAAATAGTTGTCAACAAGTGTACTCTTTTCAAACTCAGACTCAAAACATGAATCGATCATTTGCGTCATTGGACATGCAAACAATCGAAATTCTCGCAATATATATTTGACGTATTTGAATAGTATTAAAATGTTGCTCAATGTTCTTAATAATTAATTGCTCTCTAAAGATAATCCATTGTATTATCCAATGTGCCAAAAAAGTACAAATACGTAAATGCTCACGTACACAACAGATGAATGAATAATGGTAAAGACAGTGAATGTGACAGTGTACATCCTTTCTTTCTCTCTCTCTCTCTCTCTCTCTCTCTCTATATATATATATATATATATATATATATATATATAAACGAAAGTTTTATATTTCTATATGAATCATGCACACGTGGACCAATATGATTAGATTTTTACATCTCATGTGTACCCATGTGCACTAGTACATTCCATTTCTATTTGTCCACATGTGCATTGGCTCATGTAGAAATATGACTCTATAGCTCATATTCCTTTTCTCTCCCTCTCCCTCCCTCTCTCTATGGTAAACGGAATATGAGTCATAGGCTCATATTCCTATATGAGTCATGCACATGTGGACCAATAGGAATAAATTTTTACATTCCATTTGCACCTATGTGCACTAGTACACTTCATTCCTATTGGTCCACATGTGCATTAGCTCATGTAGAAATATGAGCATATGGCTCATATCATTTTTTCCATATATATATATATATATATATATATATATATATATATATATATATATATATATGGTAAACGGGATATGAGTCATAGGCTCATATATTCCTATATGAGTCATTCACATGTGGACTAATATGAATGGATTCCTACATCCCATGTGCATCCATGTGCACTAGTACACTCCATTCCTATTGGTCCACATGTGCAGTACACTCCATTCCTATTGGTCCACATGTGCATTGGTTCATGTAGGAATATGAGCCTATGGCTCATATATATATATATAAGGGTAAACGGAATATAAGTCATATTATTCATTTTTCTACATTAGTCATGCACATGTGGACTAATAGGAATAGAGTGTACTAGTGCACATGGGATGTGGAAGTCTATTTCTATTGGTCCACATGTAGGGGTGAGCAACGGTTCGGTTCGGTTCAAACCGAACCGTATTTTTAAAAACCGAACATGAACCGAACCGACCTGATGATGAACCAAATACCGAACCGAAAAATTTTGGGTCGGTTATTTAGATTTTTCGGTTTATGGGCCTTAGTGTCATGGGCCCGAATGCTTCATTTTACAACCAACAAAATAGACTAATTGAACGGCCCAACTAATAAAGTTATCATTGGCCCATCAAATATATTGTTGTTTGGCCCATTTTACAACAAATAACTTCAAACCCAATCTGGGCAATCAAATATACAAAAAAAATTCAATTAAAAAAAAAATTGAAGCAAAAAATTCTAACAAAACAAAATGTACACGCTACACACACAGTTCCAGTTTTGATATTGTACAAAATAAAATATACACACTAAACAAAATGTATACACTAACAAGTAACAAATGAAATATTGTTTCCGGTTTAGATAAAATTACACAATGAAACATATGTGTTCTGGAATTACAACATAAACACCAATTTATAAATACAAAATTTTACAATTTAATGCAGCTCAGATATAATTTCTAAGCCCTCCAATTTCAAACTGGTGCATCTCATCTCACTGAATCCCATAGCTTCCCCTGAACAACACAATAAAATTAATAGAAGAAAAAATAAGATGTTGCTCAGATGGCTGATTTATGCATTATAGTATAATATAATGCTATGTAGTATCAATTCCACTTTCTCAAGCCGTCAACATCATTGCCACATTCTCATTTAATATATTAGTAATTTTGAAGAAGAAAGAAAAAATAAAGATCAAACTGACATTTTGTGCCTGCCTGAGAGAGAGTAGGCCAAAAAAAATGTTAATTGTTTCCTGCAAAAAATAGCAACAGAGGAGCTGCCTCGCCAATGGCCACAGTTCATGCCTCGCCAATAGCCACAAGGAATGACTCATCAATGGCTGCAATGAATGCCTAACCAATAGCTGCAAGTCGGTAACATTAGTAATGAATCAATAAAAATACTAGTAACATCAGTTTCTTCAGTTCTATTCTAATTTGTAACACAAATAGCAGTATATAGCACCTATCTTAAATTCATCAAACAATATGTAGCATATGTTGAGTAACTTAATTAAACTTATATCTTGGCCTAACCATGTTAGCAAATTCTACAAAGTACCATCTTAAATGTACTTTAATAATCACGAACACATAGTCCATAAAAGTCAATGATTGTTTACATGATCCAAACATTATAATTATACAGAGTACCATAATCATAGTTGAACTTGACTTGAGTATGAACTATCCAGATTGGATATCCAAGTCCAACTAGAAAAAAGTGTATTTAAACATGCAGCCTACAGATAGAAATCCAATTAGATACCAAACATATATGCAGCCTACAGATATTAAGTTAAATTAGATACGAAACATGTATCATGCATATAGATGAAACATGCAGCCTACAGATAGAAATCCAATTTCCTTATGACAAGTTTACCACATCAAAGAGGAACATGATACGCCAGTAAAATTACTTTCTAAAGTTTCTTTATAAAGTTTCCAGAACTCTAATAAAGCGTATTTATAACTACCTTGCCAGTAACAAGAGTTCCCAGGTTCAAATGCATAGTTCACTTCATAAACAAGTCATCATCATAAAGTCCTAGATTTTCTTGGACAACACAATAAAAAGAATGAAAAAGAACTAAAATGTGGCTCAGATAAGGCTCATTTATGCATCATTATTTGATGCCATGTAGTATCAGTTCTCCTATTCTCAAGCCATCATCATTATTGCCACTTTATCATATAATATGTTAGTAAATATCCTAAATAAACTAGCATCATAGATTTACCAAATGGCTACATTTTATGCCACGCTATTGTCTGTCGCCAATGGCTGCATTTTATGCCTCGCCAATGGCTTCATTTTATGCACCTACAACAAGAAGAGAATGTGAAAGTGGAGACAAAAGTAAGGTGGAGGCTTGGAGCAGCAATAAAGCTCCCAGCAATTAAGCCTTTAAGTTGGATTGGAGACAAAAGTAAGGTGGAGGCCCTCTCTCTATGGTGGCCGACCCTAGCCCTCTCCTCAAGCTAGTATAAAATGTCCTAATTACCCCTTGGGGCCTCTTATGAAGAAATTAATTAGGGAGGGAAGGTTCTAGTCTAATGGTTTCATTAATTAATACAACCTCCTAATCCATGGGCCTATTTCATGGGCTCAAACTAAACCAATCTAAAATGTTGGGTTCATGCAACTAATTAAATAGGTTAGGTCCACTACACAAGTCTAAAATAAATCTACAACTAATAATAATTAAATAATATAATAAATAATAATCATGTATGCACAATATTTAAATACAAATAATCCTAAATTTAAAATTATCCATGTCAATTACCAAACTACTCTTGAATGAAAATGTGAGGGTGACAGATACCTCCTACTGTTAAGGAGGAAGTGACTATTAAGGAGGAAATAATATCTTATACTGTTAAATTGGAAGCGTTTGTTAAGGAGGAAGTGGCAACTCCTAGTGTTAAGGAGGAAGTGGTACCTCCTACTGTTGGGCAGGCACCAGCTCAGAGGGAGAGTTCCAATCACCCAGCACCTATAGCGGAGATTGATCACCTAGACGATGCTTATGCGAAGTATCTGAGGGACTGGGTTCTGCTCCAGCGTATTAGATTTCCTTGAGAGTTGAAAAATTGGATAAGACTTATGGTGTGACTGTGATACTTTTATTGTGCTTATTGTGTGACTGTGATACTTTTATATTATGCTTTTTGTGTGACTGTGATACTTTTATTTTGTGTTTATTGTGTGACTGTGATATTTCATATACTTTTGTAATATTTCGTACCCAGAAAATTCAACGTAGGGTTGCTCCGGGTCTGTCTATTTTTATGAACTATTATAAGTATGTCTATTTGTTTTATTCATATTAAATGTATGTTAATTTATCGGTGTTGATGTTCCATCGAAGGGGTCGGCGAACCCAGAAAATTCAACGGAGGGTTGCTCCGGGTTTGTTTATATAAATTGTGAATTCATAAACTGCAGGAAGATTGATTTGGAAACCATTTTATATTCTTTTTTTTACTGAAAATTTAGCGACGTTTTGTCACGACCCGCACCCGGTTTAGGGGCACGAGTGCGTGGGTACGTCCAGCCTACGCCGCAGCATCGGCGGTAGAACGCTGTCTAGGTCAAGTACTATCTAAATAATCTCACACTAGTATCCAACTCCATAAGGAGACACGGATAACACTATAAAGATGAACAACATACTCAATCACAATTACAGCACGATAAGAATTCGAAGAACAAAAGAGTACAACACAAGACTAATGATAAAACAATCATACCTGTGATCAGTAACAACCAATCTCCAAGTGTCAGAACAAGTCCACTAAGGTCACAGTCTGGAAAAATATTTTCCAGTCAGGAAGGAGCAGAGTACATCTCTAAATAGCAGTTCTATATAAATGACATAAGCTATGTAGCAGTTCTAGATGGAAATATACCAGATGCATGTATAAGTACGAGAAATGTACAATGAGAGAAGTACTGGAAATACTGTAAGTAAATGCAGGAAAAGAAACAATATGTCCATGAGCAAGAATTCTATGACTAAGTGTGTGAGTACTAGCTTTAACATGTGATCGGCTTGGGAACTTGATCAGGCTGGTTACATGTGATTAGCTATGATTCATGGAAGGTCAGGCTAACCGTTGGTTAGCTATGATGCATGGAGAGGTCAGGCTAATCACACGTAACAGCTATGAGGCATGGAGATGGTCAGGCCGTACCCGACGTGAGATGTGGGGTGAGCTATGATGCATGGATAGTTGGGTATGATCACATATCTACACTAAAATACTCCCCAAACCCCCGACTGGTATAGTAGATCCAATCATGGTACGCTATGGCACGGGATTCCCTAGGGAGGTAGCAAATCTCCCCGGGTCTCAGTGTCTGTACATGCACAAGATATCAAGGAAACAAGTCTTGTACAAGCTACACCATGAATAAGGAACAACATCTCATGACGAGATCCGTGTATACCAATCCGTGTAACCAATCGTGTCAAGAACATGGATATTTACACTAGATAGTGAACATAGGTGATATCATAAATTAGAAACTAATCAGAGAATGTACTTGCCTTGGGTCCTTAGCTGGTAAAACCAATGTCCTGTCCCAGAGTATCGTCTGGAGGAACCAACAGTCCTAAAATATATCAATACAACATTTGCATCAGGTGCTACACTAACACAACACAAAACATCGAACTCAGGGCCGTGCCAGGTATGGCACTAGTCAACTAGGGTCATCTAGTAGGAATACGTATATAATACACATTACACTCCAAGTATATACCAATAAAAACGTATATAATATATATATATAAGTGTCTCTTAGTATTTGTACAAAATACATATTTGTGTATAATCACTAATAGATGTTTATAAATATATATATATATATATTTTTATACCAAAATATATATTTATATATTTATATATCAATCAAATATATTTTATACATATTTGACTAACCAGAGAATGTTCATCATGCCACACTTCTCAAGGTGAGCCCAAATGAAGTAGCAGTTAGTTCCAATGGGTCCGGAGCAGTCCAATTAGCTAGAAACTATATAAAGAAGTCCAAGATCGGAGCTCAGCACGAAAATCGAGATAAGGATACCGAGTCCTTAATACATAGAGAAATTCACTGGGGTTTAGCTAAGGTTAAGATTTACAAGTTAGCTAATAAGAGAAAGGGTCGATTGTTCGTAATCAAGGTAACTTCTTAATTTATGAAAAATCATTTGGAAATCATTTTGAACAATAATTGTTAAAACTTCCCTTTTGAACAAAATTACAATTTAAATGTTTATTTATAAAAATCTAGGATTTACGTAAAAGCCAATATTTTTCATTTATGGTAAAATCGGTCACCGATCCAAATAAACTAATTATAAGAAAATACTAAACTAATTAATTAATATTTACTAACTGGTTAATAAATAAATTCCTGATTAATAACAAATTACTGTTTATTAATAATTAACTAATCTAATCATTAACTAAACTAAATTAATTATTCTTAATTGATCAATTACTTAACCACTAATTTAATTAACTAACACTAAATCAATTAAATATTAATTATAACTAATTATATAAAATAAACTAATTATGTAAATTAATTAAACTAATTATGAATTAAAATTTATGAATTAAATTAAACTAATCATGAATTAAACTAAACTAATCATGAATTCCTAATTATATTAACAAATTATATATGATTAACTAATTACCTATACTAATCGTTAACCACAGAGCAAAAGAGGGAAAGGGAAGAAGAGGCTCACCCGAGGGTTCTTCCGTCGGCGCGGCGCGGGGTCTCGCCGGGCAGGGCGGCGGCGGCGTGGTGCTCGAGGCGGCGGCGGCGTGGAGCTCGAGGCGGCAGCGGCGTGGAGCTCGAGGCGGCAGCAGCGTTCGAGGAGCGGCGGCGGAATTCGACGCGGCTCGACGCGGGGGTCTGAATCCACGGCGGTGGTCGGCGGCTTGACGAGGGCTCGGCTCGAGGGTGAGGTGGTCCGAGGCGGCTCCAGCGGTGGTGGCAGCGAAGCTCGGTCGACGGATCCCAGGCGGTTCAACCCAGGGCAGCGACAGGGCGGCGACGGCGGCTTCGTTCCAGCGGCGGCCACCGGCTTCAGCGGCGACGGCGGCTCGATCTAGGGTTAGGGTCGGTTCTGTGTGTCGGGGTCGTGTCCGGGGCTGGACACAGCGGTTTGGTGACTGTGGGGTGGGAGACGTGTCCGGGTGCATCGTGTCGGCGGGACACGATGGGTTCGTTGTACTGTGGCGTGTCCGGATGTTGGACACGGGGGTGTTTGCTGTGGTGTGGGGGTTGTGTCCGGGTGTGTCGGACACGGAATCTGCTTGTAATATTGTAACCGAACCCAGAAAATGAATGGAGACTGTGGGACACCCGGGGTCGGACCCGAGGCCATCACGGCTGACACGGTGATGCTGGACACACGGACACGAGCACACAAAAATGGTGGTGGCTTCGGCTTTGGGAATTGTGGGGGCTAGCCAATAAATTGAAAATTAGGGTTTCTTGGAAATTGTGAGAATGAGAACTTAAATAGGGAGAAGGGTGTGGGATAAAGGGTTGCGGGTTGGCCCAATAATGAATGGCCAAGATCAATACATGAATAAGTTCTTCATGTGGGAAAGGGTGTGGGCTAGTTAATGGAAATGGCGACTTGTAAAATTAAAGAAACAAAGGTTATAATTTCAGAAAATATTTTTAGGAAAGCTAGCAAATTTTCAATTAGCTACTAATTAATACATTTTGGCAAAAATCTCAGAAAGTACGACATTTATTTATTTACTATCCCAATAATTAAAAATCTATTTTATTTTATCAACTAGTCTTTTAAATAAATA
This sequence comes from Iris macrosiphon, assembly GCA_036927795.1. NCBI lineage: Eukaryota > Viridiplantae > Streptophyta > Magnoliopsida > Asparagales > Iridaceae > Iris > Iris macrosiphon. The sequence goes on from JAYESA010000857.1 coordinate 28,337, forward strand.
TTTAGCTAAAACAATAATTTTTTATGATTCAAGCCAATAAATATTTGAAACTAGAAATATATATATTATTATTTATTTATTTATTTTGTAATATAGCGTCATTTAGGAAAAATGATTTTTATAAAAATTTTAAATTACCTTCTACAATCAAACATCGTTCAAAAATTAACTAAAAATTTTCAAGGAGAAATGTTTTATAAAACTTGATATTTTAAAATTAATTAAAATCTAATTATTTTGGAAACTGGAAATCGGAGGTTACAAGTCTATCCACCTTAGAAAAATTTCGTCCTCGAAATTTTAGGGATGACTAGGATAAAAATTTGTTGTTCATAATGATGAATATATCATTGAAGAAAATATTTCTATGAGGAAAATATTTACCAAACAGAAGAAAACATGAAGAAAAGAAATTATGGTTTAAGACAGGAATATCTTGAAGGAATCATGGCTCGGCCTTGAATCCTCTAGAAAGTTTAGGTTTTGGGAAGTAGACATGATCACAAAAACAGATAATTGGAATAATGCACGTTACCTTTTCAAAGTAACTAAACCAAGGAAGACCCAGTATAAGGAATGATATAGACATGAAAGTTATAGCTAATTCGAAAGATACGGTCGACAATTTGATTTAAGAAACTTAAATACATCCTTCAGAATGTAATCAAGAGACATCTAATCGCCTTTCTTAATTTCTAGGAAAAAGAGTAGTCTTTACTACCATCTGAAAATAATCCTTCCTTTTTATCCTCGTTCATTTTACTTTTCTCAATCTTGTGATTCATCATCCACTAATATCTATAAAAGTTTCAAATTCCACAAACTTTATTAGATTAGATCTTAGAATTTCTGAATCAAAATTTATTACATGTCCAAAATCCTTATCATCAAATTCGAGTTTGTTTATCTTAACATCAACTATACCTCAATTATTTTCTTCGATTTCAAATGTTACTGTCATGGTCAAGATTTTAATTTAAATCACAACCTCAATATACCATGATCTTACCTTACGACCTTCAATTATATGATCCCATAATCAATTATATTATAATCTTCTTTACCATGAGCTTCATTTCATTCCATATTTCTTTATCCGTATGTATAATGTTTCCGAATTTTGAACTAATATTTTTTTTTTCTTCATCCTCTGAATTTATTATCCCAATGTAAAATTTTTATTACTCAAATCCTCAATATTTTAATTGAATTCCAGTCGTATCATAATCTCCTCAAATTTTGAGTAAATAACTAAATACAAAATTTACTATCCAATCCTTTTAATTGAAATCTAATCAATGCATATTTATAAAACTTAAAAATCTGCATCCCAAAATTTAACTTTAAACACTCATCAATCATCTAACTCAAATTCAATTGATGCTTATTCCAATATAACTCCTCATCCCAAGAATTTAATTTGACACTATTCCATTTACGATTTTATTTCCTGCTTTTTTTTTTTCCTCAAATACTCAACGATGCGATGCTTCCAGAATCTTCAATGCAACATTCATAATATATAAAATTTCTATCTTGCAATCAAATAGATAAATGATAATCTCTCAAATTTCTCAAATTTTTAATAATCAATTCAATCATATCAAGACCTCCTTAAAATTAATAAATCCTCAAATTTTTGGCTCTGTGAATTTCTAAATTCTCCCTTTAAGTTAATGTTTGTCCTCGAATTTCAATCATGCCTTGATTTCCATAAAATCAATGATCCATCAACTCCGTTATAACAACCCCTAAATTCTTCATTTAATTTAATGCTCATCCACAAATTTAATCCTCTTGTCTCTTTTTATCAGTCATAACCTCGTCATAGATCTTTGCTACGGTCAAAACCCAATGATCATGGTTTAAGAAAACTCTACCTACAACCATGCAATTTAAGAAAATATAGGTCATGTGTCTTTTGTCATGGTATTTCAGTCTCTGTTAGGGGGTACTACTAGTTATATTCTAACAAGAAAATCATGCATGTGAACCACAGTACTAGAAAAATCAATCAATCAATCGAAAGGCGAAAGAAAAGGAACATTAGGAAGGAAAAAGGATCATGTTAACATATTACTTGTAGTGTCTACTATCTCTAACAAACACTTAACTCTAGCACATTCACTAACTAATTCCTATTCATGTACACTGGTACCCATATCAACTAATCATATATTAATATTCATATCTCTCATCTACCAAAAATTAATCCTCAAAATAATCGTCAAGGTTTAACTTCCCGATCAACTTAAAATAAAATGCATATACCTCCTCAAAATTAGATACTTCACATCGAAATAAAATTTAATCACTTCTAAAATCTTTGTAGCCTTAACTATGTTTAGTGAATCAAATTTAAATCCTCAATATTTTAACAACATAAAATCTCAACTCCTTAAAAATTCTGAAAATTTAAAATTCATTTCCACCTTTTTATTTATAACTCCTCAATGTACATATCAGTGCTCACGGTCTCTGATACTCAAGGTGCCCTCAATACCTCTATTGTTTAGAACTGTGTACTAAATTTGTACTGCCCGAATCACTTGCACTATTACCTCCAATGATCAAAGTTATCATCAACTGTGTTTTCTTTCATGATTTCAATTTATGTCAATTGGTATATCATCTAATTATCAACACACAGAGTGCTTACTGTTATTAACGTCATCCTTGACTAATCCTCGATATAGAATCATTAGCACTCTTGGTATTATATCACTAGCTGCATTAATGGATTATCTCATCAAGCTCATTAGACTCATGATCACCTGTATCCTCTATAGCACTAATGTTTCTTTACTCTCATGGGTATGTGTATGGTTCCTCATCTCGATGGTTGTATATGTATTTCCTTCAATCCTTTAAAGCCTATTAAACTAACCCGTGATACGCTTCATAACTTCCCTTACTAATCCTGATATTTCTCTACTTATGACATCTCATTAAACCCTTTATACATATACATTTCTTTACCTTTAACATTTTCGATATTAATCATCAAATTGGACATCATGCTCCATAAATCCTTAACACAATCTCCGGATACTTAATCGTTTACATAGATCACTCAATTACATAATCATGATTATCCAGGACGGGTAATTGGCTCTGATACTAACTCGGAGAACTATCACTGATACTCTATACTCTCCTTAACTCTCAGTCTCTAATGACCTTATCCTAGAACCATTGTTACAAGGTACTATGCTATGGGTTAATTCCAGATTAAAGCCTACTGCTCACATGTCCAACTAAGAAACACTTACAACTCACTAGCAACACAGTCAATACTAATACAAGACACAAACAAAATTACAAGCTACTAATTACCATGCTTAACAAGAAATCCTCAAGGAATAGGAGCTCAAAGACTGAATTGAGGACAGAAGGTATCTTTACTGCTAGTAAAGAAAGAAGCGGTGGAACAAAGTCCTGGAATAACAGAAATAGATAAGTCTTGAGATGATATTTTAAGAACCAATTTAGGATACAACCTGATAATCATACACGTCTGTCTGAAATCATGACACTCAGAATCCTCTCCACGCCAGTAAGCATATATGCGATAAACGATAGGTTTTGTAACTAAGGTATGCTCTCTATAATCATGTCGTCTAGAATCTTCGCCACGCCAACCGGTATGGCTGCGAAAGACTCTAAGCTTCATAACTATAGTATGTACATCCAAGTCAGGTTCCTACGTTCTCGTCACCACAGCTAATGTGGCTGCGATAAATTTTAGGTTCCATAACCAAAGTAGACGTTTTTACCTTTCTCACTGTCCTCATCAATATATGTCATCAGATGATACCGTAAATTTTAGTCCGTAAAATTCATCTCAATCTGAAATCAACTCAACAACGATACCAGGAATTAAAGTTAACAACTGGTCAACAAGAATCAACTCAACAATGATACCAAGAATTTAATTTAAACTACTCAACAAGAATCAAGTTCAGTAACAACAAGCGAGAGCGGACGGAAACAAGGAAAAGATTTAAATTGGAAATTATAATAAGATTCTCAAGGGGTCGTCCCAGGAATCTCTCAAGAATTTGTGATTGAGTATCCTCTCTCATCCTAGTATCCTATGTCCTATATTCTATAGCAGGTACGCAGTAGTACAACTAAGACGTCGCACTACCACGACATCGCACAACTTGCGAAGTCTGACCTGCATGGGCCACCACTAAAAATGTGTCACGACCCGCACCCGGTTTAGGGGCACGAGTGCGTGGGTACGTCCAGCCTATGCCGCAGCATCGGCGGTAGAACGCTGTCTAGGTCAAGTACTATCTAAATAATCTTACACTAGTATCCAACTCCATAAGGAGACACGGATAACACTATAAAGATGAACAACATACTCAATCACAATTACAGCACGATAAGAATTCGAAGAACAAAAGAGTACAACACAAGACTAATGATAAAACAATCATACCTGTGATCAGTAACAACCAATCTCCAAGTGTCAGAACAAGTCCACTAAGGTCACAGTCTGGAAAAATATTTTCCAGTCAGGAAGGAGCAGAGTACATCTCTAAATAGCAGTTCTATATAAATGACATAAGCTATGTAGCAGTTCTAGATGGAAATATACCAGATGCATGTATAAGTACGAGAAATGTACAATGAGAGAAGTACTGGAAATACTGTAAGTAAATGCAGGAAAAGAAACAATATATCCATGAGCAAGAATTCTATGACTAAGTGTGTGAGTACTAGCTTTAACATGTGATCGGCTTGGGAACTTGATCAGGCTGGTTACATGTGATTAGCTATGATTCATGGAAGGTCAGGCTAACCGTTGGTTAGCTATGATGCATGGAGAGGTCAGGCTAATCACACGTAACAGCTATGAGGCATGGAGATGGTCAGGCCGCACCCGACGTGAGATGTGGGGTGAGCTATGATGCATGGATAGTTGGGTATGATCACATATCTACACTAAAATACTCCCCAAACCCCCGACTGGTATAGTAGATCCAATCATGGTACGCTATGGCACGGGATTCCCTAGGGAGGTAGCAAATCTCCCCGGGTCTCAGTGTCTGTACATGCACAAGATATCAAGGAAACAAGTCTTGTACAAGCTACACCATGAATAAGGAACAACATCTCATGACGAGATCCGTGTATACCAATCCGTGTAACCAATCGTGTCAAGAACATGGATATTTACACTAGATAGTGAACATAGGTGATATCATAAATTAGAAACTAATCAGAGAATGTACTTGCCTTGGGTCCTTAGCTGGTAAAACCAATGTCCTGTCCCAGAGTATCGTCTGGAGGAACCAACAGTCCTAAAATATATCAATACAACATTTGCATCAGGTGCTACACTAACACAACACAAAACATCGAACTCAGGGCCGTGCCAGGTATGGCACTAGTCAACTAGGGTCATCTAGTAGGAATACGTATATAATACACATTACACTCCAAGTATATACCAATAAAAACGTATATAATATATATATATAAGTGTCTCTTAGTATTTGTACAAAATACATATTTGTGTATAATCACTAATAGATGTTTATAAATATATATATATATATATTTTTATACCAAAATACATATTTGTATATTTATATATCAATCAAATATATTTTATACATATTTGACTAACCAGAGAATGTTCATCATGCCACACTTCTCAAGGTGAGCCCAAATGAAGTAGCAGTTAGTTCCAATGGGTCCGGAGCAGTCCAATTAGCTAGAAACTATATAAAGAAGTCCAAGATCGGAGCTCAGCACGAAAATCGAGATAAGGATACCGAGTCCTTAATACATAGAGAAATTCACTGGGGTTTAGCTAAGGTTAAGATTTACAAGTTAGCTAATAAGAGAAAGGGTCGATTGTTCGTAATCAAGGTAACTTCTTAATTTATGAAAAATCATTTGGAAATCATTTTGAACAATAATTGTTAAAACTTCCCTTTTGAACAAAATTACAATTTAAATGTTTATTTATAAAAATCTAGGATTTACGTAAAAGCCAATATTTTTCATTTATGGTAAAATCGGTCACCGATCCAAATAAACTAATTATAAGAAAATACTAAACTAATTAATTAATATTTACTAACTGGTTAATAAATAAATTCCTGATTAATAACAAATTACTGTTTATTAATAATTAACTAATCTAATCATTAACTAAACTAAATTAATTATTCTTAATTGATCAATTACTTAACCACTAATTTAATTAACTAACACTAAATTAATTAAATATTAATTATAACTAATTATATAAAATAAACTAATTATGTAAATTAATTAAACTAATTATGAATTAAAATTTATGAATTAAATTAAACTAATCATGAATTAAATTAAACTAATCATGAATTAAACTAAACTAATCATGAATTAAACTAAACTAATCATGAATTCCTAATTATATTAACAAATTATATATGATTAACTAATTACCTATACTAATCGTTAACCACAGAGCAAAAGAGGGAAAGGGAAGAAGAGGCTCACCCGAGGGTTCTTCCGTCGGCGCGGCGCGGGGTCTCGCCGGGCAGGGCGGCGGCGGCGTGGAGCTCGAGGCGGCAGCGGCGTGGAGCTCGAGGCGGCAGCGGCGTTCGAGGAGCGGCGGCGGAATTCGACGCGGCTCGACGCGGGGGTCTGAATCCACGGCGGTGGTCGGCGGCTTGACGAGGGCTCGGCTCGAGGGTGAGGTGGTCCGAGGCGGCTCCAGCGGTGGTGGCAGCGAAGCTCGGTCGACGGATCCCAGGCGGTTCAACCTAGGGCAGCGACAGGGCGGCGACGGCGGCTTCGTTCCAGCGGCGGCCACCGGCTTCAGCGGCGACGGCGGCTCGATCTAGGGTTAGGGTCGGTTCTGTGTGTCGGGGTCGTGTCCGGGGCTGGACACAGCGGTTTGGTGACTGTGGGGTGGGAGACGTGTCCGGGTGCATCGTGTCGGCGGGACACGATGGGTTCGTTGTACTGTGGCGTGTCCGGATGTTGGACACGGGGGTATTTGCTGTGGTGTGGGGGTTGTGTCCGGGTGTGTCGGACACGGAATCTGCTTGTAATATTGTAACCGAACCCAGAAAATGAATGGAGACTGTGGGACACCCGGGGTCGGACCCGAGGCCATCACGGCTGACACGGTGATGCTGGACACACGGACACGAGCACACAAAAATGGTGGTGGCTTCGGCTTTGGAAATTGTGGGGGCTAGCCAATAAATTGAAAATTAGGGTTTCTTGGAAATTGTGAGAATGAGAACTTAAATAGGGAGAAGGGTGTGGGATAAAGGGTTGCGGGTTGGCCCAATAATGAATGGCCAAGATCAATACATGAATAAGTTCTTCATGTGGGAAAGGGTGTGGGCTAGTTAATGGAAATGGCGACTTGTAAAATTAAAGAAACAAAGGTTATAATTTCAGAAAATATTTTTAGGAAAGCTAGCAAATTTTCAATTAGCTACTAATTAATACATTTTGGCAAAAATCTCAGAAAGTACGACATTTATTTATTTACTATCCCAATAATTAAAAATCTATTTTATTTTATCAACTAGTCTTTTAAATAAATATTTAGCTAAAATAATAATTTTTTATGATTCAAGCCAATAAATATTTGAAACTAGAAATATATATATTATTATTTATTTATTTATTTTGTAATACAGCGTCATTTAGGAAAAAGAATTTTTATAAAAATTTTAAATTACCTTCTACAATCAAATATCGTTCAAAAATCAACTAAAAATTTTCAAGGAGAAATGTTTTATAAAACTTGATATTTTAAAATGAATTAAAATCTAATTATTTTGGAAACTGGAAATCGGAGGTTACACGTTTAGCGACGTTTATATACGTCGCTACATACATCGCTGAATACGTCACTAAATATGTCGCTGAATGTCACTAAATTGCTGACATGACAGTATTTGTCAGGTCAATAAAATGTCGCTAAATGGTGTTGCAAAACGTCGCTAAACAGAAAAAATTTAGCGACATTTAGCGACACACAAGCACGTCGCTAATTTAGTGACGTTGAGTCGCTAAACGTCGTTAATATAAAAATATTAGCGACGCAAATACGTCGCTAGAAAACGTCGTTATAGCGACGTTTTACGATATTTTTTCTGTCAGCGACTAGCTTAAACGCGACTTCATTAAAATTTCGCTAATTATGTCGCTAATTTTTTAGCGACGTTTTTAGGCCAATTGGCGACGTTTTCAGACGTTGCTAATTTGACTTATTCTGGTAGTGTGCTAAGTGCAAAATGCACCTACAAGCGCAACTTTGCGCCCTTGAGCCCGAGTCCGAATCTGAATTCGCGTCGTTTGGGACTTAGCTCTTATGGAATAAATTCCAAGAGCATGACAAAAGCTTAAAAGCTTATATGAGGAAGTTAATCATTTTTTATCCTAATAAAACACCCCAACATGACGTCCATATGCCTCACCACACCCCATGTGCACACCTCAACACAAGCAAAGTATTATATTGAGATAGCCACTTGGTGATGTCAGAAATCCATCTTTGAAATATTTCAAAGTGTGGGGTACCTTGCTAAAGTTTTTGTCCCTCCTACTAAGAAAAGAAAATAGGGACCCAAGGCCGTAGATTGTGTATTTTTGGGATATGCCCAAAATAGTACTGCTTATAGATTTTTTGTTAAGAGTGAGATAAATGGTATTGATGCTAACATGTTCATGGAATCTAGGGATGCTACATTTTTTGAAAATATTTTTTTATTGAAAAATAGAATTCCTAGATCTATCATGACCAGAAACTATCTGTGTGAACTTGTGTTTATTTTTAGAATACATAGTTGGCATGTAGGGGTTTATAAGGCTAATCCGGCCGTCATAAACGGCTATTAAACAGGAAAAATCGAGATCCGGCTGAGGTACAGTCGCGTACCAACAGCTATTAAACATGGCAGGGGAAAGGGTAAACTACATGCCTTCTAGTATTCTCCCACCCGACATGAAAATAAGACATGAACTCCAAATATTCAAGACATGAAATCCAGCATTCCTAACACTAGGTGTAATCATCAAGGGTACTAGTAAGCAGGGAATTAATTATCACAATATAAAGATTTAACTTGAAGTGCAGGTACTTGCCTGTTGTTTGGATCTGATTAATTTGGTTCTTGGGGAAATTTCCAGAGTGTAATCACCCTAAAAAAATTTTCAGATTTTTTTTAAAATCAATTTTGGGATTTAAAATGCATTTTTCAGGAATTTACATAGGCCCTGTAGTGAGTTTATAATTTTTAATTGCCAATAAACAATATTAAAATATAATGAAAATATAATTTTATGGTGTAAAATAGAAAACCGGACTTAGGGTAATTTTCTGGGATTTTATTGGGCATCAGACCTATTTTTAAAAGCCTAAAAACTATTTTCCTAAATTAATTAATTAATTAATATTACTATTATTATTTATTTTAATTTTTATTCGTCTTTGGGCCCGGCCCGGCCCAGTGGGCCGAGCCCATGAAAACCCAACCCAGCCCAAGCCTCCTTAGCGGGTCGGGCGGGTCCGCTCACCCGGATCCGCGCCCGACCCGGACCCGCATCTCCCAAACCCGCTCCCACGTTCGACCCCGTTTCCCGACTTCTCCGCCGGCGCCGGAATTCCCGCTGCCACGACCGCGTCACCCCCACGTCGCCTCCCCCTCCGGCCTCTCCGCCACGTCGCCCAGGCCGAGCCCTCCCCAGTCCCCCAATAAATAGCTCCTCCTCCGCCTCCTTTCCCCCGAACCCACCTTGCCCTAACTAGCTCCGGCCGACCACCACGCCTGAACCCTAATGCCCGACTCCGGCGCACCCCTCCGGCGACCCGAGACCCCCATCCTCCTCCCCGCCGTGACCTCCAGCGCCCAGAACCCCTCCTCCTCCTCTCACACCTCCCGCAGCCGCTCGACGACTGCTCGAGCCGCCGGCCGACCCCTCGGCGCCGCCCTAACCACTGTCAACAACCCCGCCGGACCACCCAGGGCCTCGCCGACCGACGGCCAGCCCCCCCAGAGCACCGGACACGGCTGAGGAACCCCGGACACGCCGCGGACACGACCCAGACGCGGATACGAGCCCGGACACGCCGCTGACACGTCCAGGACACGAGCTCGATTCGGACTCGAAAAGCCCCGATTTCTCGGTCCCCTTCAGGTACTCATAACTTCCTGCTCGTAACCCCGATTTTGATTTCGTAAATTTCTACGCGAAGCCTGTATGACCCTCTCGGTGCCCGGGCAAACCGCTCGGGGCATCGCGTCCTGTGGCGATCGCACACCGCGATCCAAAAACAGGAAAAAACCAGACCCTGCTTCACTCCGGAACTGAGTACGCCCCGCCAAACGGGACGACTTGGTTGCGTGCAGTCTTCACAGATACGTGCGCCTCGTCGATACGGACGTGTGGGTTTTCGCGGAAGTCGATTTGGGTGTGCGTGCACACCGGAATCAACGCGTATCCGCGGACATCGCTCCGTATCCGCCTTTTCTGTAATTCACCCTAACTTCGTGCACACACGTCGGATCGAGACGAAACTTGTGCCATCAGACTAGTAGCGATACACTGGTCCTGTGGGTCAAGTTTGGTTCGATTCTGAGAACGTTGACGAAATCGCGTGTCGTGGGCCCCACAGGCCCCGCTCGACGGGCGATTTCGTGATCGGCTCATCGGAATCCAAATCTGAAAGTTCTGTTGGGTTCGTATCAGCGTTCCTGACCTGTTGACACTAAGTTTGGTGAATTTGGAGACCATTGACCCTGACACATTTTTCGGTGCAAAGCGGGCCCACCGGTGGACCCCGTTTTGGCCCAAAATTACCGTTTCTGCCCTTGTCTCCAAATTGGACCCAAGGACAGGCGATCCTAGCTGATTGACACCTTCTGAGCGTGATGGTACTGTTTATTTCAGCTTTCGGAGTCATCTCTGGGAATTTCCGAAACCAGGACCTTAGTGGAATCCAAACTTCAGGCAAGTGCACATTGCCAAACTTGCAGTCATTATTTTCTTATTTTCTGTAAAAATACTCTGCTGGATTTCTTGTGCAAATTCATATAAACTGTTTTAAACTGCTTAACCTAGGGAACGTACGACGTACCTAGTGCCCGATCATAGTCGGGTACTGACACCGTACGCGGTGCTGGGTTCGTCATTTAGCGATGGATTTACGACCCCCTTACTTGTACTTGACCTATCAAGTACCCTATAACCCAGGACACTTGACACTATCATGGACAGAATCTTCCCGAGTTATTCGTGGGGATTCTGAATAGGATACAGGACTTGACAGAGTTATTATTATTAGACAGTATGACTTGTTGCATTAGATATAATCCCGCTGACATGGACATGAGACGTTATGGTCATGGTTTGCGCGATTACATTGGGTGGGGAGAGACACACAGGCTACAGGCTGTTATATATATATATCTACTATTATTGTGAGGTTGTAGACTCTCCAGCAGAGCTAGACCCTTTACGTGTTATTACTGCTACCGGCTCCCCGACACAGAGCTTGTAGCGGTCTCAGCCTGAGTACTAGTGTTGCTCTCATTTGCATATCACATAGATGGTTAGTTACTTAGTTTACCCTGCTGATTTATTATTTATTGCACTGCTTATTCATTTTGGCTTGTATTATCTGTGCCTTGCTATGTCCACTGAGGACCTGGAATGGATTATGTCCCCAGGTTTAGCTGAGGAGCAGTATCCCGAGATATACGGGACCGGAGCTGAAGCTATTGCTGGAGCTGAACCGAACACTGAAGACGAGGTGACTGCCGAGGACTTCTCCTGAGTACCTGTTCCAGTACTCAGTATTTATTTCATGTTTACATCTTTTGTTCCTGGCCTATAGAGCCAGTTTAATTTCAGACTTAAGTCGGATTGTTGCTCCGACTGACTTGCTGTGATTTGTTGTTGTTACATTATTTCCATTTGATTATGCAGTTTATTTCCTTTTCTTTATGGATGAGATTAGTGTGACTTGTGTAGTAGACCTTATTTACAGCTTAAGTACGCCCTGATGGCTCCATTAAATTGGGTTATCCATCGGTGCGTGCTGCTGGCCATTGCCACGTATCTCCAGTCCCTCGGCATTTTGGGACTGGGGCGTGACATAGTTTTTGTGGTGGCCCATGCAGGTCGAAACTAAATTGTTCGGTTTCAATTTAGGGACCGGACAGGCCTGCAATAAGTTAGGTTATAGGATCTCATCCATATATTTAATCGTTTTTGAACTCTATGTCGAATTCAATTAAATTGCTTGAACTGCATCCTGTTTGATTCCCCTGTGCGTTCTCATTGTTTTCTTTTGATGCAGAGAAATGGATCCCAGACGTGGTGACGAGACCCCCTTGGGAACACCGACTGAAGCAGGGCTTACCTGCGAGGCTGGAACGACGCCAAATACCAGAGGACAATCCTCTCAGAACAATCCAACGGGCCAGCCAAGTTCCAGGTTCAGGCGTGATGACATCCCGCCTCCTCCCCAGTTCCCACCTATGATGCTTGTCTTTCCCCCAGGGCAGGCAATGGACGGACAGCAAATGTTCCAGATGTTCTACGCCATGATGCAGGCGCAACAACAGATTCAACAGGAGACCCAACGCCGGGAGGCCGAGAACCTAAGGAACAGCCTGGTCGCAGCATTGGAGCATGCACCAAATAGGCGGCCAGCGACGGGATCTATTACTGATTTCCGTCAACTCAAGCCCCGTACCTTCTCGGGCAAGGAAGGACCAACTGAAGTGCATGAATGGCTTACAAACACACAGCATCAGTTGGAGGCCGCCGAACTACCAAGGGACAAATGGATGACTGCCGTCAGGATGCAACTGACGGACAACGCGCATCATTGGTGGCTGTCCGAAGAAAGAAGGCTCGGACATGATCAGGTTACCTGGGAGGAGTTCTCCAGGCTCTTCCAGGAAATGTACATCCCTGCTGTGGCTCGGTCAGAACTCCGAGACAGATTCAACCGCCTGATCCAGGGCAACATGACGGTGGAGGAATACAACGCCGAATTCATTCGCTTGAGCCGCTTCGCCCCTTCTCTAATTCCTACCGAAGAGGAGAAGGCGGAGAAGTTCTTTGATGGGCTCAGGTTCGAGCTTCAGAAGTTAATTGGATCGGTCGCGCCCACCTCTTACACCGACGTCCTAGCTGCAGCACGTCGGCTGGAACGCGTTACTCGGAGGGAATCGAGCCTGAAACGTCCCTTCTCCTCAGCACCGTCCAAGTCATCACCAGGGGAATCTGCTAAACGGCCCCAGAAGACCCCGCCTCCAAGAGCAGCAACTAAGAACCTGCCTACTTGCCACTACTGCAGCAAGGTAGGACATATTGAAAAGGAATGTAGACGCAAGCTGGGACTCTGCCTGGTTTGCGGATCTGGACAACACTTCTCCAAGGACTGCTCGGAACGTCGTGAGGGAGTTCCGAATCGACCAGCTCCACCTGCAGCTCTTCCAGCTGGGGGAGCAACTCAGACAGGGCCTGGAGGAGCCAGGCCACCTCTACCACCTCAGGCAGCATTGTTCCAACAAGCTCGTCAGCAAAGGGGTCCCGCTCAGGGACGAGGTCAGGCATATGCACTAGCAGTCACTGAGGAAGCTACTGCAGGCGAAGTGATAGCAGGTACCATATTAGTAGCTTCAATTCCTGCTGTAGCATTATTTGATTCTGGAGCTTCGCATTCATTTATTGCTGCTAGCTTCGTAGCCACACATAGAATAGCTACCGCACCTCTCTCGAAGATGAAGAGAATACTAACGGGAGGTAAAATTATTCCGGTTAGTGATACTTGTAGATCATGTTCGGTAATAGTCTGTGGCCGAGAGATGTGAGCCCAATTCCTGATCTTTTTTATGCCTGATTACGATGTTGTACTTGGTATGGACTGGTTAAGTCAGTACCATGCGACACTGGATTGCCGGCTTGGAAAAGTGATATTTAGACCCCCTAGCCTTCCTGAGTTTGAATTTCTACGAGGAGCTGTAGAACAAGGGGTCCAGCCAACTCTTAGGGTATTGAATGTAGAAGAAGATTCAATTTACCCAAGAGTCATAACGGAATTTGTGGATGTATTTCCCGACGACCTTCCAGGTTTACCACCTGATCGGGAGATAGAATTCACAATAGACCTAACTCCAGGAGCCGAACCTATCACCTCATCGGTATATCGGCTAGCACCTAAGGAGTTAGTGGAGCTGAAAACACAAGTTGACGACCTTCTTGAGAAGGGATTTATCCGGCCCAGTGTCTCACCATGGGGAGCACCTATACTTTTTGTACCCAAGAAGGACGGATCTGTACGGCTGTGCATTGAATACAGAGCCCTTAATGCTGTAACTATTAAGAACCGGTACCCATTACCACGCATTGATGATTTGTTTGACCAGTTGAGTGGTGCTAAGGTATTCTCCAAGATTGACCTTAGATCCGGTTATCACCAGATTAGGGTGAAGAAGGAAGATATCCCAAAGACAGCCTTCAGAACTAAGTATGGGCATTATGAGTTCCTAGTTATGCCGTTTGGTTTAACCAACGCACCTGCCGTATTTATGAGTTTGATGAACGGGGTCTTCCATCAGTACTTGGATAAGTTCGTGGTGGTGTTTATTGATGATATCCTAATCTACTCCAAGAACCACGCAGAGCACGAGGAACACCTCAGGATAGTGCTAGAAACTTTGAGAAGGGAGAAGCTATATGCCAAACTCAGCAAATGTGAGTTCTGTATGGACAAGGTGCCATTCTTAGGGCATATTATCTCGGGTGAAGGACTGTCTGTAGACCCAGAGAAGGTCACTGCTATAGAAACCTGGCCTACCCCTACCTCTGTTGCGGAAGTGAGAAGTTTTCTTGGACTTGCTGGATATTACCGGCGGTTCGTAGAAAATTTTTCAAGGATTGCAGAACCTATGACTAAGCTGACACGGAAGGATCAGGAGTTCATATGGTCGGAAGAATGCCAGAATGCCTTTGAAGAATTGAAGAGGCGTCTAACAACAGCACCAGTCTTGACTCTTCCCTCAGGGTCAGGAGGTTTTGTTGTATATAGTGATGCGTCCGGTAGCGGGCTAGGTTGTGTCTTGATGCAACACGGCAAAGTTATCGCCTATGCGTCGAGGCAGCTGAAGGTCCACGAAAAGAACTACCCGACGCACGACCTGGAGCTAGCTGCAGTGATTTTTGCATTGAAGATCTGGAGACATTATCTGTATGGAGAGAAGGTTGAAATATTCACTGATCATAAGAGCTTGAAGTATGTTTATACACAGAAGGAGCTCAATATGAGGCAAAGGCGTTGGCTTGAGTTGATGGTGGACTTTGACATCGATCTGCAGTACCACCCGGGGAAAGCAAATGTTGTAGCCGACGCCCTTAGCAGAAAACCCTCGGCTTATTTCTTGACGGAGCAGCCCGAGCTATTAAAAGATCTACAAGAACTCCAGATAGAGGTTATTTTACCTGGACAAAATGGTTTGCTGGCTAACCTCGAAGTAAAGTCATCGCTGGTGGAGAGAATCAAGGAAGCTTTGCCTAATGATGCCAGATTCCGAAGGCTGAGAGAAAGAACAGAAGCAGGCTTGCAGACGGGACTTCGCATCCACGAGGACGGAACATTAAGGTGCGAAAATCGCCTATGTGTTCCAAATGGAGAATTAAGGCAGGAACTGATGACGGAAGCCCATAGCTCCATATACTCGGTTCATCCAGGAGGAACCAAGATGTACCGGGACTTGAGACAATATTACTGGTGGCACGGAATGAAAAGGGAGATTGCCCGCTTTGTGGCAAAATGCTTAGTCTGCCAACAGGTGAAAGCCGAGCACCAGAGGACTGCAGGTATGTTGCAGCCACTTCCCATCCCTGAATGGAAGTGGGAGCATATTACCATGGACTTTGTCACTGGATTTCCAAGGAGCCCTAGTGGAAAGGATGCAGTGTGGGTCATTGTGGATCGGCTCACTAAGTCGGCTCACTTCTTGCCGTTTAGAGTCGGACAATCCACAGAAGTACTAGCCGACATGTATATGCGTCAGATCGTAAAATTACATGGAGTGCCGGTTAGTATCGTATCAGATCGAGACTCACGATTTACATCTCACTTCTGGAGAAGCATGCAAGAGAGTCTCGGCACCAGGCTCAAGTTCAGTACTGCCTATCATCCTCAGACAGACGGACAGTCAGAGCGCACAATTCAGATCCTGGAAGATATGTTGCGATCTTGTATACTGGATTTCGGAGGATCTTGGGAAGATCATCTGCACTTAGTGGAGTTCTCCTACAACAACAGCTATCAGGCAAGCATTCAGATGGCACCTTTCGAGGCGTTGTACGGAAGGAAGTGCAGATCGCCGATATGCTGGAGTGACGTTGGTGAACGTCAAATGCTGGGTCCAGAGTTGGTAACGGAGACAGTGGAGAAAGTAAAGCAGATTCAGAACCATCTCCGTGCAGCCCAGGATAGACAGAAGCATTGGGCCGATGCACACAGACGACCCCTGGAGTTCAAGGAAGGAGAGCATGTATTTTTGAGGATCTCGCCCACTAGAGGTACTATCAGGTTCGGCAGCAGAGGCAAGTTAAGCCCAAGGTACATTGGGCCATTTGATATCTTGGAGCGCATTGGTGAGGTGGCTTACCGTCTTGCATTACCTCCATCCTTAGAGGGAGTGCATGACGTATTCCACGTCTCACAACTGAGGAGATATGTGACGGACCCAAGTCATATAGTTGATCATTCTGAGATTTCGGTGGGACCTAGCCTGAGATACGAAGAGCAGCCAGTGGGTATACTCGACACCAGCGAGAAGACACTGCGAGGGCAGACTATCAGGCTGGTTCGAGTAGCTTGGAAACAACACTCTCCAGGCGAATCGACCTGGGAGCGAGAAGATGTTATGCGCCAGCGCTATCCACATTTATTTGCTGATGCAGGTAACCTTAGTATTCTCTTAGTTCTGTAAAATCTTGTCTTTATAGTTTACCCTTCGATTGCGAGGACGCAATCCTCTTAAGGGGGGTAGATTGTAATCACCCTAAAATTTTTTTCAGATTTTTTAAATCAATTTTGGGATTTAAAATACATTTTTCAGGAATTTACATAGGCCATGTAGTGAGTTTATAATTTTTAATTGCCAATAAACAACATTAAAATGTAATAAAAATATGATTTTATGGTGTAAAATAGAAAACCGGACTTAGGGTAATTTTCTGGGATTTTATTGGGCATCAGACCTATTTTTAAAAGCCTAAAAACTATTTTCCTAAATTAATTAATTAATTAATATTACTATTATTATTTATTTTAATTTTTATTCGTCTTTGGGCCCGGCCCGGCCCAGTGGGCCGAGCCCATGAAAACCCAACCCAGCCCAAGCCTCCTTAGCGGGTCGGGCGGGTCCGCTCACCCGGATCCGCGCCCGACCCGGACCCGCATCTCCCAAACCCGCTCCCACGTTCGACCCCGTTTCCCGACTTCTCCGCCGGCGCCGGAATTCTCGCTGCCACGACCGCGTCACCCCCACGTCGCCTCCCCCTCCGGCCTCTCCGCCACGTCGCCCAGGCCGAGCCCTCCCCAGTCCCCCTATAAATAGCTCCTCCTCCGCCTCCTTTCCCCCGAACCCACCTTGCCCTAACTAGCTCCGGCCGACCACCACGCCTGATCCCTAACGCCCGACTCCGGCGCACCCCTCCGGTGACCCGAGACCCCCATCCTCCTCCCCGCCGTGACCTCCAGCACCCAGAACCCCTCCTCCTCCTCTCACACCTCCCGCAGCCGCTCGACGACTGCTCGAGCCGCCGGCCGACCCCTCGGCGCCGCCCTAACCACTGTCAACAACCCCGCCGGATCACCCAGGGCCTCGCCGACCGACGGCCAGCCCCCCCAGAGCACCGGACACGGCTGAGGAACCCCGGACACGCCGCGGACACGACCCAGACGCAGATACGAGCCCGGACACGCCGCTGACACGTCCAGGACACGAGCTCGATTCGGACTCGAAAAGCCCCGATTTCTCGGTCCCCTTCAGGTACTCATAACTTCCTGCTCGTAACCCCGATTTCGATTCCGTAAGTTTCTACGCGAAGCCTGTATGACCCTCTCGGTGCCCGGACAAACCGCTCGGGACATCGCGTCCTGTGGCGATCGCACACCGCGATTCAAAAACAGGAAAAAACCAGACCCTGCTTCACCCCGGAACTGAGTACGCCCCACCAAACGGGACGACTTGGTTGCGTGCGGTCTTCACAGATACGTGCGCCTCGTCGATACGGACGTGTGGGTTTTCGCGGAAGTCGATTTGGGTGTGAGTGCACACCGGAATCAACGCGTATCCGCGGACATCGCTCCGTATCCGCCTTTTCTGTAATTCATCCTAACTTCGTGCACACACGTCGGATCGAGACGAAACTTGCGCCATCGGACTCGTAGCGATACGCTGGTCCTGTGGGTCAAGTTTGGTTCGATTCTGAGAACGTTGACGAAATCGCGTGTCGTGGGCCCCACAGGCCCCGCTCGACGGGCGATTTCGTGATCGGCTCATCGAAATCCAAATCTGAAAGTTCCGTTGGGTTCGTATCAGCGTTCTTGACCTGTTGACACTAAGTTTGGTAAATTTGGAGACCATTGACCCTGACACGTTTTTCGGTGCAAAGCGGGCCCACCGGTGGACCCCGTTTTGGCCCGAAATTACCGTTTCTGCCCTTGTCTCCAAATTGGACCCAAGGACAGGCGATCCTAGCTGATTGACACCTTCTGAGCGTGATGGTACTATTTATTTCAGCTTTCGGAGTCATCTCTGGGAATTTTCGAAACCAGGACCTTAGTGGAATCCAAACTTCAGGCAAGTGCACCTTGCCAAACTTGCAGTCATTATTTTCTTATTTTCTGTAAAAATACTCTGCTGGATTTCTTGTGCAAATTCATATAAACTGTTTTAAACTGCTTAACCTAGGGAACGTACGACGTACCTAGTGCCCGATCATAGTCGGGTACTGACACCGTACGCGGTGCTGGGTTCGTCATTTAGCGATGGATTTACGACCCCCTTACTTGTACTTGACCTATCAAGTACCCTATAACCCAGGACACTTGACACTATCATGGACAGAATCTTCCCGAGTTATTCGTGGGGATTCTGAATAGGATACAGGACTTGACAGAGTTATTATTATTAGACAGTATGACTTGTTGCATTAGATATAATCCCGCTGACATGGACATGAGACGTTATGGTCATGGTTTGCGCGATTACATTGGGTGGGGAGAGACACACAGGCTACAGGCTGTTATATATATATATCTACTATTATTGTGAGGTTGTAGACTCTCCAGCAGAGCTAGACCCTTTACGTGTTATTACTGCTACCGGCTCCCCGACACAGAGCTTGTAGCGGTCTCAGCCTGAGTACTAGTGTTGCTCTCATTTGCATATCACATAGATGGTTAGTTACTTAGTTTACCCTGCTGATTTATTATTTATTGCACTGCTTATTCATTTTGGCTTGTATTATCTGTGCCTTGCTATGTCCACTGAGGACCTGGAATGGATTATGTCCCCAGGTTTAGCTGAGGAGCAGTATCCCGAGATATACGGGACCGGAGCTGAAGCTATTGTTGGAGCTGAACCGAACACTGAAGACGAGGTGACTGCCGAGGACTTCTCCTGAGTACCTGTTCCAGTACTCAGTATTTATTTCATGTTTACATCTTTTGTTCCTGGCCTATAGAGCCAGTTTAATTTCAGACTTAAGTCGGATTGTTGCTCCGACTGACTTGCTGTGATTTGTTGTTGTTACATTATTTCCATTTGATTATGCAGTTTATTTCCTTTTCTTTATGGATGAGATTAGTGTGACTTGTGTAGTAGACCTTATTTACAGCTTAAGTACGCCCTGATGGCTCCATTAAATTGGGTTATCCATCGGTGCGTGCTGCTGGCCATTGCCACGTATCTCCAGTCCCTCGGCATTTTGGGACTGGGGCGTGACACAGAGATGAGTCCAAAAGCTGAAATAGACATTACCATCACGCTCAGAAGATGTCAAATAGCTAGAAACGCCTGTCCTGTGGTCCAATTTGGAGACAAGAACAAAAACGACAGTTTCGGGTCAAAACGGGGTCCGCTGGTGGGCCCGCTTTGCACCGAAAAACGTGTCCGGGTCAACGGTCTCCAAATTTACCAAACTTAGTGTCAACAGGTCAGGAACGCTGATACGAACCCAACGGAACTTCCAGATTTTGATTCCGATGAGCCGAACACAAAATTGCCCGTCGAGCGGGGCCTGTGGGGCCCACGACACGCGATTTCGTCAACGTTCTCAGAATCGAACCAAACTTGACCCACAGGACCAGCGTATCGCTACGAGTCCGATGGTGCAAGTTTCGTCTCGATCTGACGAGTGTACAAGAAGTTAGGGCGAAATGCCAAAAATTCGGATACGGGGCGATGTCCGCGGATACGCGTTGATTCCGGTGTGCACGCACACCCGAATCAGCTTCCGCGAAATCTCACACGTCCGTATCGACGACGCACACGTATCTGTGAAGACCGCACGCGACCAAGTCGTCCCGTTTGGCGGAGAGCACTCAGTTCCGGGGTGAAACAGGGTCTGGTTTTTCCTGTTTTTGGATCACCACAGGTCGCGATGCCCCAAACGGTTTATCCGGACACCGAGAGGGTCATACATGCTTCACAATACAATTTGCAGAATTAAAAACGGAGCTACGAACAAAAAGTTACACGCACCTGAAGGGGACCCAAAAATCAGGGTCGAGTCGTGTCCGACACGTGTCCGACTCGTGTCGGACACAGGATCTGAATTAGGGTTAGGGTTAGGGCTCAGCTGCTGCGGCGGTGGCCGGTGGTCGGCACGGCGGCGGGGAGGCCGAGGGTGCGGCGGCAGAGGGCGGCGCAGCGTTCGGACGGAGGCGGCGGCGCGGGGGCGGCCCAGGGCGGCGCTGTGGCTGCTGCTGGTGCTGCTCGTTGCTGCGGTCGACCGGAGGACGGAGGAGGACGGCGCTGGGCGGTGGCTGGGCAGCGGTGAGGTAGGGCGGCGAGGTCGTCGGCACGGCGGAGAGGGTTGGCCGGGGACGGAGGCTAGGGTTAGGGTTAGGCTGGTGGAGGAAGAAGGAGAGGGGGAGAGAGGGTATAAGTAGGAGGAGGAGGCCGGGGGGTCAGCCGGGAAGGGCGGTGGGGGCGGCGACGTGGCGCGGTGGACGCGGCGATGTGGCGTGGAGAGGGCGGCGCTGTGCGCGGAGGGCGGCGGTGAACGCGGGCGGAGAGGGGACTGGGGGAGCTGTTCGGGCGGGTCGGGCTGGCGGTGTAACGCCCCGCAACCGCTCGGAGCGTTACGCTGAGTCGGACTGAATGAATCAAATGCTGGTTACATTTGAAATGTCAGATTTCGGGAAGGAGGATTAATCGAGTTGGTTTCAATGTGCAGATGGCTAGCGGGTTCGATGGAAATCAGGTGTTCGTTCCGAACAGTACTGAATAGCTGAATGGAAAACGATAATGCCGTCTTCCTTAGTCCGATCGGTCGGATGATTTGGAAAGCACGGCCTGCTCGCACGGTTATACCAGTTGAGTAGATCGCGCTTGCATCGGACCACGGGTTTAAGGGATTGGCCGTATCGGCAGGACAGGATGCTTAACGGATTCAAACATTGTGAGTGGGCTCTTTCCCTTCTCCTCTACTCCTTCATGCCTAATAATATGGAAAACACGTAAAGGCTTGAACACTTGGGCTGAAACATCGGGAATCACTACACTGAGGCGTGCATAGAGTGTGCGTCGTTGGCTTGGTAGGATTGTGGCTTGATATGGTTTACGCGTTGGATAGTTGGTACGATAGCTGGATTATTCATTTGAGTCGATCGGTTGGATTACTTGGGATTATGCTTGGACGGTTGGAAATATACAAGTTGGAATGATTCAATTGAGGCAATGGGAACATATGGGAATAGCGGGATTCGGGCGAGCGAGCGTGTATCCGTGTACGAGTATCACTTGGTCGCTTTGTCTTACAAAGCGAGCAGTTGTGGTTCGAAACCGAACAACTGCATCGGCGCAGGCATTTTGCCTCTTTTGGGGCATTGTGCCATGGGTTAGCTTTGAGCATAGGTGTTGCACCAATTTGGATTGTGTTGAGAAGAGGCTTCGTGCCTATGAAACACTTGATATTTTGATGCCTCGGGCTATGTTTTGAGGTCGAGATTTGGAATCCTTGGGAATATGTTGGAAGAATGGTTATGGATGTGTTGGTTGGATTATTGATGGAACGAGTCTAGGATCGCTTGGTGGGGCGAGAATGTTCGATCCTCTCGTCATACCTACGTGTCTGCATAGTCACGGACAACCTGAGTGGCACAGGGTTTGGTTTCCTCGAACGGGTGCTCCGGGGCACCGGGACCGTTCGGCCATGGAGGAGACAACTGGGTAACGCGTCTTGGGCGCGGTGCCAGCGGTTGGATGCGATTCAGGTGGGTTAGCTACTTAGCGCTGTTTCGAATAGAACCGCATTTGATCTGTCCGATCAACGTCCTTTATGGCCTTTGGCCAGTGACTTCATATAAGAATAGATGTTGGCTTGCTTTACTTTGGTTGGTTTGTGCATCGTGTAGGCGCGGCCACCTTGCCTCGGCAAGAGTGTGCACTCGAGAGTGGGATATATAAACTTTGGTTGAGATTGGATATTGAGGCGAGACTGATGGTTCGATATGTTATCGTGCAAGCGATGACATTGAGTTAGACGAGTCGGCTTTATATTAACTGCTTGTCGTTTGGTTTGAGATTGAATGCTAGCATGCTTAAACTGCCTTACTGCTTTCCTTAACATGTCATTCATATGCCATGAAATGAATCTAGGATTCAACTAAAAAGATCACCATATAACTGTTTGCATTCACTATTTTACTTAGTGTCGGCTTAGGCGAGTGGGTTACCCCGCTCACCAGTACGGTTGTGTACTGACCCACGTTTGTGGGCAATATTTCAGGTACACAGACGTAGTGGCGCTGCTTGGATATACGGGACAAGATGTATGAACTGTAAGTACCTTTGTGGGCTAGAGAAAGAGCAAGAATTATTTCATCGTCTCCGTGGCATCGCCTTTGTGGCATTGACTCGGGGCATCTCATTTGGACCCTATCGTGAGCTTCGCTGTGTATACTCTGATTGTGTGCTTGGTACACAATACTTGACTTCCGCTGCAACTTGGTTGTTTCAATGATAACATTTGGTGTTTGACAATATCGCCTTGTACGAGCGCAACTCCAGGCTCGTACGGCATCACGTCCCGATGAGAACGATAGTCCTGCGGGAGAGCTGTAAACGTGGTGATTCACGTTCAGCGGGGACTATTGAGCTTGCGGGAGATTGGGGCGTGACAAATTGGTATCAGAGCGCCCGGTTCATTTTCTCGGACTTGGTCCTTCGCTTCATCACAAACTCTAAATAGCTTCCGCGTGTCGTCTAGCTCTTGACTCTACTCGGTGCCGCATCGGATGTTTCATGCAATAAGTCTATTTATTGCTGGTTTTGGCTGCATTTTATTCTTTGTTGGGTTGCCTTGGTTGGTTTTCGTAGGATCGCTTAGTCTCGTTAGGCGTTGTTGCATTCGTGCAGCAAGTTGGTTGGCGTTGTTGCATTTGTGCAACAAGTGTGGGCTTTCGTTGGGTTGGCTTGGCTTAGCGTTCTGGAGTTTCTGATTGCCTCAGTGGATCAGTTGGTTGGCTAACGAGATTTGGTTATGCAGCATGTTTTGAGTAGAAACATTCGAAGAGAATAGATCCTTGAACGAGTTGCTCGTCAAGCGATTGTGTTGGATAGAAGTTGGAATTTTGGCTGTGGCGCATCGGTTGAGCAGGTTTGAGTTTGGCTCGGGAATATATGGATAAGTTGGTACGAGTTGCTCGTACAACAAAAGTGTGAAACCGTTGGGTATTGAGTTGGACTATTTGGAAGACAATTATTGCACGATTGCTCGTGTTGAGAAGGTATCAGACGGGTTGAGAAACAGTTGGATAATTCAAAGCGTTGCCTGAGTTTTGTGTGTCAGACTCGAATTGGAAAAGGCATAATTATGCATAAGGGATGGTTCGAACGGATCTTGGATCCAGTGCAAGAAAATCGTAAGGCGAGTAGTGACTTGATTCGGAGTGGTATATGGGATACCACATTTTGAGCAAGGCATTGGAAATATTTTGGTTGGACATTCAATAGAAATTTCCTGAACGGACTCGTGAAACGAGAATACAAGCTGGTGAATGGACGTCGGTTGAGTTGGGAAGAATGAAAATGGAGCAAGCGAATATTGAGTTGAGCATATCGTGAACGGACTGGTGCAAATGGAAAGCATCGTTGGGCTTAAGTGAAGGATCGAATCGGAACAAACATTTGGGTTACGCTTGAGCAAAGCGATGGGATTATCGGAATGATAGCGAGCACGGACTATGATTTTGGGCAACGCATTTGAGCTGTTGGTTGAGCAATGAAACACGATCTTGGTTTGGAGGGACAATGCGATGGACTTGAACGGACTGGAAAGATTTTGGATGTTGCTGCTCGTGAAGTTGACTCAGGTTTAGCGGAAATGGAATTTTGGGCAAGATGGTGCAACGATAGTAAACAGATTCTCCGGAAGACGTGGACGGACGTTTGAAGATAGCTAAATGTGATAGCAACGTCGGAACAAATTACTGCGTTGCGAGTAAGTTGGACGTACATTGTGGGACGTTGCAAATGGATAAGAATTGGAGCAAGTCTTGGGTTTTGAGAATCATTGCAAGTTGTAGTGCGAGAATCGAATATGCAATTCGGAAATTGATGGATTCAGGACAGAACGGTGGATTGATGGAATAAGGTTTCAACGAGCGCGGTTCTCGAATTCGGAAACTTCGCTCGGGTGAATGGTTGGATTTTGAGTCAGATTTGCAGATGAGATATAGCATGGTTTTTAGTAACTGTCCATCGTGATGATTACAATTATCAAGCGTAGCTTCAGGACAGCTGACCCTAAGCGACCTTGCCCGCTGAATCGGATATGAATATGGTAGACCCATAGAATGACCCTTGAGGCGGCGTATTTGGGAATGCGTCGAGAGCAGATGTGAGCAATATGATTTGGCTTATTGACTGAGTGTTGGATTTGAGAGATCCTTGGGATAGCCTTCAGCTGAAGAAGCAGCCGGAAGACCGAAGCGATTGTGGGTTTGGCCTAAGTCAACTGATGAGATTCAGAGTCGCAGATTTTTATCGATGGCATCGCCTCTGACTCATCGTGCCCTGGAAGGGAATAGCATTCATATGAATTGACGACTGTGAAACTAGCTCGTGAAGTTAAAGCAGCGGCTCGTTCAGATCAAATCCTTGCGAATACTGGAAGGGACAGATTTGCTTCAGATTTACAAGATGTCTCGGAACTTAGTCTGGGAAGCGTGTTCATTCGGAAGGCGAAGGTGATATTCTATGCTTCGAGGCAGTGGAAGCAGCGCGAAGAACTATTTCATGCGCAACCTAAGAATTGTGGCGAGTGTGTCCACGTTGAAATCGTGGCGACACAAATTCCTTTAGCGTGGCGGCGAGATCTTCGTGGATCACACGAACCTCAATATAGATGTTCACCCTGTGAGATATTGAGATGGCAGAAAATATGTTGGACTGAGCTGATCTAAGCAAGTTGATATTTGGGTAAGTCGCATAGCTGGGGTAGATCAGTTGTGAGAATCGTTCGGTGCACGAGATAATATTTGGAGATGTTGCTAGTACTGATTTCAGGAATAGTGGGATGGATTGAGCTGGAACACGAACTGATTGAGTCGGTGGAAAATTTGCATAATTGAGAATAGTTCTCGAGCGAATGTGTTGGAATAGAAATTGTGATTTGGTCCAATTGGGAGCAAAGCAATATGGACGCCTCGGACATAAAGATACCCTTGTAACTTGTCCAAATTCGCTATCGCAAAGCTCGGCTGAAATGCATGTATTTTAGGGACGCCTTAAATATGTGTACGATCCAAAACTAAGCGATACGAAGAATTCGTATTGAGCTGCAAGGAGGATGTGGGAATTTGGAACTTGTACGAGCGTTCAGCAGAACGAGATGTTGTATCAGAAATAGTGAATATGATAAGTTGCATAGAGCAGATCTATGGAATTGGATTGTGGCATGCTAGTAAGGAATGAGTACCAGCACGGTTCGTGGACGAACCTGATTCTAAGTGGTATATTATGTAACGCCCCGCAACCGCTCGGAGCGTTACGCTGAGTCGGACTGAATGAATCAAATGCTGGTTACATTTGAAATGTCGGATTTCGGGAAGGAGGATTAATCGAGTTGGTTTCAATGTGCAGATGGCTAGCGGGTTCGATGGAAATCAGGTGTTCGTTCCGAACAGTACTGAATAGCTGAATGGAAAACGATAATGCCGTCTTCCTTAGTCCGATCGGTCGGATGATTTGGAAAGCACGGCCTGCTCGCACGGTTATACCAGTTGAGTAGATCGCGCTTGCATCGGACCACGGGTTTAAGGGATTGGCCGTATCGGCAGGACAGGATGCTTAACGGATTCAAACATTGTGAGTGGGCTCTTTCCCTTCTCCTCTACTCCTTCATGCCTAATAATATGGAAAACACGTAAAGGCTTGAACACTTGGGCTGAAACATCGGGAATCACTACACTGAGGCGTGCATAGAGTGTGCGTCGTTGGCTTGGTAGGATTGTGGCTTGATATGGTTTACGCGTTGGATAGTTGGTGCGATAGCTGGATTATTCATTTGAGGCGATCGGTTGGATTACTTGGGATTATGCTTGGACGGTTGGAAATATACAAGTTGGAATGATTCAATTGAGGCAATGGGAACATATGGGAATAGCGGGATTCGGGCGAGCGAGCGTGCATCCGTGTACGAGTATCACTTGGTCGTTTTGTCTTACAAAGCGAGCAGTTGTGGTTCGAAACCGAACAACTGCATCGGCGCGGGCATTTTGCCTCTTTTGGGGCATTGTGCCATGGGTTAGCTTTGAGCATAGGTGTTGCACCAATTTGGATTGTGTTGAGAAGAGGCTTCGTGTCTATGAAACACTTGATATTTTGATGCCTCGGGCTATGTTTTGAGGTCGAGATTTGGAATCCTTGGGAATATGTTGGAAGAATGGTTATGGATGTGTTGGTTGGATTATTGATGGAACGAGTCTAGGATCGCTTGGTGGGGCGAGAATGTTCGATCCTCTCGTCATACCTACGTGTCTGCATAGTCACGGACAACCTGAGTGGCACAGGGTTTGGTTTCCTCGAACGGGTGCTCCGGGGCACCGGGACCGTTCGGCCATGGAGGAGACAATTGGGTAACGCGTCTTGGGCGCGGTGCCAGCGGTTGGATGCGATTCAGGTGGGTTAGCTACTTAGCGCTGTTTCGAATAGAACCGCATTTGATCTGTCCGATCAACGTCCTTTATGGCCTTTGGCCAGTGACTTCATATAAGAATAGATGTTGGCTTGCTTTACTTTGGTTGGTTTGTGCATCGTGTAGGCGCGGCCACCTTGCCTCGGCAAGAGTGTGCACTCGAGAGTGGGATATATAAACTTTGGTTGAGATTGGATATTGAGGCGAGACTGATGGTTCGATATGTTATCGTGCAAGCGATGATACTGAGTTAGACGAGTCGGCTTTATATTAACTGCTTGTCGTTTGGTTTGAGATTGAATGCTAGCATGCTTAAACTGCCTTACTGCTTTCCTTAACATGTCATTCATATGCCATGAAATGAATCTAGGATTCAACTAGAAAGATCACCATATAACTGTTTGCATTCACTATTTTACTTAGTGTCGGCTTAGGCGAGTGGGTTACCCCGCTCACCAGTACGGTTGTGTACTGACCCACGTTTGTGGGCAATATTTCAGGTACACAGACGTAGTGGCGCTGCTTGGATATACGGGACAAGATGTATGAACTGTAAGTACCTTTGTGGGCTAGAGAAAGAGCAAGAATTATTTCATCGTCTCCGTGGCATCGCCTTTGTGGCATTGACTCGGGGCATCTCATTTGGACCCTATCGTGAGCTTCGCTGTGTATACTCTGATTGTGTGCTTGGTACACAATACTTGACTTCCGCTGCAACTTGGTTGTTTCAATGATAACATTTGGTGTTTGACAACATCGCCTTGTACGAGCGCAACTCCAGGCTCGTACGGCATCACGTCCCGATGAGAACGATAGTCCTGCGGGAGAGCTGTAAACGTGGTGATTCACGTTCAGCGGGGACTATTGAGCTTGCGGGAGATTGGGGCGTGACAGGCGGCGGGTCGGGTTCGGGTGAGCCCGACCCGACCCGTTAAGGCGGGCTGGGCCGCGGCCCAATGGGCCAGGGTGCGGGTTGGACCGGAATATAAAATAATAATAATAATAATAATAATAATAATAATAATAATAATAATAATAATAATAATTAAAAACAGTTAATTAATTAATAAAAATTATTTTTAGTCATTTAAAAAATAGGTCTGAGGCCCAGAAAAATCTAAAAAAATTGTCCTAAGTCCAGTTTTTCATTTTACACCCAAAAATATTATTTCCATGATATTTTAATATTATTTATTAATAATTAAAAATTATTTATTAATTAAAACCTTGATTTTAATTTCAGAAAATTCTCAGAAAATTCTAGAAAATTGGGAAAAAATCCAAGATTTAATAATTTGAAAATTCAGGGGGTTTATAACCTACCCAACTTACAAAAATTTCGTCCTCGAAATTTAAGAATAACAATGGGACAAAAGGAAAAGGCCGAAAAATTAAAATATACCTCAGGGTTCAAAAAGATAGGGGTAACGCTCTCTAATCTCGTCTTCTCGCTCCCAGGTGGATTCGCCGGGAGAATGGTGCTTCCAAGCTACGCGAACCAGGAAAATAACCTGGTTCCGTAGAACTTTCTCCGATCGATCCAGTATCTCCACGGATTGCTCTTGGTAAGTCAAACTTGGGCCTACTTCGAGCTCTGAGTGATCCAAAATGTGGCTGGGGTCTGACACGTACTTTCTCAGCTGCGACACGTGGAAGACGTTATGGACTCCATCCAGAGAGGTGGCAATGCCAGTCGGTATGCCACTTCTCCGATTTTCTCCTGTATGCCAAAAGGTCCAATAAATCTTGGGCTGAGTTTTTCACTCCTTCCGAACCTAATGGTGCCACGTGTCGGGGAAATCTTTAAGAATACCAGCTCTCCAACCTTTAACAAAGTCATAATCAAGTCTTAGTTCCATAATCAAAATGTTTAAATTGACTTGAATTTCATAAATTTAATTACCTTAAATTCCAAGGGCCTTCGGTGGCTATTTGTCCAATGTCGTTGCCTGTCTTGAGCCACTCGAAGTCTGTCCCTTATTTGCTTTACCTTCTCAGTTGAATCGATCACCATCTCTGCTCCCAGCATGGCTCTTTCTCCAACGTCGTCCCATGATAGCGGGGTACGACATCTTCGTCCGTACAGAGCTTCAAATGGAGTCATCTCAATACTTGCTTGGTAACTGTTATTATAAGAGAACTCCACAAGATGTAGGTAGTCTTCCCAGGATCCTCCAAATTCTAGAACACATGTACGGAGCATATCTTCAAGTGTCTGGATTGTACGTTCCGATTGTCCATCGGTTTGGGGATGATAAGCTGTGCTGAATTTGAGTTGCGTCCCCAAGCTGGCTTGTAAACTCTTCCAGAAGTGAGAGGTGAATCTTGAATCTCGGTCGGAGACAATACTTACTGGAACTCCATGCAGCCTAACAATATGTCTGATATATAAATCTGCCAGCTTTTCTGTAGATAGCCCCACTTTGAAAGGTAGAAAATGTGCAGACTTGGTCAGTCTATCTACTATCACCCAAATTGCATCCTTTCCACTAGGTGTCCTTGGAAGTCCGGAAACAAAATCCATTGTGATATGTTCCCACTTCCACTCCGAAATGGGCAGTGGTTGAAGCAATCCTCCAGATCTTTGTCTTTCTGCCTTGACTTGCTGGCACACTAAACAACGAGATACGAACCTTGCTACTTCTCTTTTCATGCCATGCCACCAAACATGCGTCCTCAGGTCCTTGTACATCTTGTTGGCTCCTGGATGTATAGAGTATTGCGATCTGTGCGCCTCTTGCATAATTTCTTCTCTTATGTCTCCTTGAGGTACACATAATCTATCGCCATGCCTCAGTGATCCATCTTCATGAATTCTGAAACCTTCCACTAATCCAGCTTGCACTTGTCCTCGAAGGCTTCGCAGGCCTTCGTCTTGAAACTGAGTCTCCTTGATCTTGTCTATTAAAGTAGACTGAATCTGCAAGTTCATCATTTGGCCTTCTTTTCCTGGGATAATTACTTCAATACCTAAACTTTCCAAGTCCTCTAGCAAGTGTCGGTCCATAGTCAAGTACATCGCCATAGGATATCTGCTTAGAGCATCAGCAACTACATTGGCCTTCCCAGGATGATATTGAAGGGTGATATCAAAGTCTTTCATTAGTTCCAGCCACCTTCTTTGCCTCATGTTCAGCTCTTTCTGAGTGAAGATATATTTTAGACTTTTATGGTCCGTAAATATTTCCACCCTTTCTCCATAAAGATAATGCTTCCATAGCTTAAGAGCAAAAATGACAGCTGCCAATTCTAAATCATGAGTTGGATAGTTCTTTTTATGAGGTCGAAGCTGTCTAGAGGCATATGCTATTACTTTCTTGTTCTGCTCCAATACACAACCTAGACCTTTTCCAGAAGCATCACTATAAATAGCGAAACCTCCGGTTCCAGAAGGTAAGGTCAGAATAGGGGCAGTAGTCAGCCTTTTCTTCAATTGCTCAAAAGCATGCTGACATTCATCAGTCCAGATGAACATTATTGGTAGCACTTGTGTAATATTATGCCTGTATGTTGATGACATTCTTATTTTTGGTACTGACATGGATATTATTTATGATATCAAATCATTTTTGTCTCAAAATTTTGATATGAAAGATTTAGGACCTGCTGATATAATTTTAGGACTTACATTAAGTCGCACTTCTGAGGGAATTAGCATCTCCTAATCTCACTATATAGAAAATATTCTAAAATGATTTAACTATTTTGATTCTAAACCTGTAAGCACTCCATATGATGCAAGTATCAGGTTGAAGAAGATTAAAGGAAACTGTGTGGCTCAGTTGAAGTATTCTCAGCAAATCGGATGCATAAACTATGTTGCAAATCGTACCAGACCTGATATTTCCTACGCAGTTGGAAAGTTTAGTCGGTACACTAGCAATCCGAATAGTTCACATTGGACTGCCATAGAACGGGTAATGAGATACCTAAAGGACACGATATCTCATGAATTATTCTATGGAGGATACCCATCTGTATTATAAGGGTATACTGATGCAAACTGGATCTCCGATATAGATGAGACCAAAGCCACAAGTGGATATGTATTCACATTGGGTGGAGCTGTTGTTGCGTAGAACTCTACGAGGCAGACCTGTATTTCTAGATCTACTATGGAGGCAGAATTTATAGCTCTTGACATCACCAGTGAGGAAGCAGACTGGCTTAGGAATCTGGTAACAGATATTCCTCTGTGGAGCAAACCAGTTCATGCTATCCATGTACACTGTGATAGCCAAGCTGCAATAGAAAAGTCTCAAAGGACAAGTTATAATAGAAAATCCAGACATATACGTCTGAGGTACAATCGGGTGAAGCAATTGCGATCCAGTGGAGTAATTACAATTGACTTTGTCAGATCAAAGAACAATCTAGCAGATCCTCTAACTAAAGGGCTCTCAAGGAGACTAGTGTTGGAGACGACAAGAGGAATGGGGTTAAAGCCCATAGATTGAGTCACCTCATAGGCAACCCAACCTTTGATTGGAAGCACCAAAAAAAGGTTCAATGGGTAACAACAAAATTGATGTGTGACTGAAAATACTATATGATAGTAATTGTAAAGAACCATTCCTCTACTGTATAGTGTTGATCTGCAATAAATAAAAGGGTGATTGTAAAATCTTAATGAATTTGTGGCTTGTAAAGCAAGGTATATAAATTGCAGAATACCTAGAAAGATTCACATATTTAAGAGTGAAAGTGGGGGCGCTTTCTATGGAAACTCAGGTTGTTCTCTAGAGCTATTAAGAAATCGAGATAGAACATGGCCGAAAAGTGTACAACTGTTGATACGATCAAATGCCTACAATGTGTTTGTGTGTATGTTGAGTCTGTACAAGTAAGATCCTAAGTTCAAGACTTAAGTCACTTTGGGTCTGTATAGATGAGATGTATAACACTAAGGGGAGGTTCAAGTCCGGGAGACACCTTACTCGGATACACAGTGTGATTGCCCATATCTTGTTTTTCTTCCTTTATGTCCTATCGTGCTATGCCTTATTTGTTCTCTTATTGAATCATGTGGGAGATTGTTAGATTTGTTTACCCATGTGATTCAATAAAGACAACTCCTTTTTTTAGTCCCACATGGGAAATGAGAAGTCATTCTCCTTTCCATATATTGCTTTACCCCTCTTAGTGGGTAGGTGGGCTTTGTAGGGGATGGGCTAGATCTCATCCAACAAGCGAACGAGTGCGCAATTTAATGCGCATTTTTACGCGTTTATTAGCGCACTTAGCACTTTGTACGCTTGCGCGCCGTGGAACGGACATGGGTACAAAGGTAATTTCTTAACTTATTTTATTTTTATTTTTTATTTCTGTTTGTTTGGTCTGGTGGGTTGCTGGTCTTCCGCGGAACCGTTCTCACGTAATCCCGTTACAGAAAGAGTGAAAAAGGTTACATAAGAGATATATCCAGGACACGATCCTGAGATCTGAAAAACAGAAATTTATTTTTTCTCTCCTCTCTCTCGCTCTATGTTCGGGACGAAAGAAAAATCGTACAGAGATAAAAAAGAAAAGAAAAATATCATAACCTAAATTCCTCCAAAAACTCCTCCGTCCAATCTCTCTTTTTCGGATAAGGTTGTGATCGTTCGTGGGATTCGCCACTGGGTGCATGGTGAAGTGGATCGAAGGATTCGTTGTATCTCGGGAATAGATCGCCAGGAACCCGCTGCACTATTCGTGGGACGAAATTCTATTCTAAGGACAGCGTGTAACGTGCCTCGAATCCTTTTCTATTTTCTGTCTTGCATTTTAAATCTTTCAATTTGTATTCTTTAGAAATTTTTCCAACATGTGAAACTATCTTTCACAGTCCAAACATAAAAATACCACAATATATATATATATATATATATATATATATATATATATATATATATATATTATGATCCTCTTCCGTAGATCATAATTATTTTGATGGAACATGTTGAACTCAAACACAATGATAATGTTGCTAATAAGAAACTTCTCCAATATGGGTTCCAATAGCGACACTTCCCTTGCTATAAGTGATGTTAATGCTTCCAGGATTAATCTTCATTAATCACCAAGAGTAGGAACGACGATGATGGATTACAAGAACCTTAAGGGAAAGTTTTTATACGAAGTCGGATCACACAGCGTAAAAGTCTGAGTACGGGACATTATCCTAACTCATGCATGAAGCTTTGGGTAACACAAATGTTTTGCCATGTGGAACAACGTCCTTGTCCTCGTTATTTTGAAGTTTGCTTTGCGGTCCAAACCATATAGCTGTGGATAGGGACAATGATTGATGAATATGATCGCTATATAGCAGAGGAAAGTGACGATAGGGGGCCGAGAAGGAAGTCATTTTCGATGACGTAGGGTTCTCCGAAGTTGTTAATATTAGGCTCTCATGAAGCGGATTGGACCGATTAACTAATTGGTCACAAGAGAAATAAATGATATTTTTTTTTTCCCATAATAGATGTTTGTGCATGAAACGTTATAAGAAGATTGCAAATTCTCAATATATCCTTCAATTGAGCGTGGAAGAGCCAGCTTGAAAGTGCAAATATTAGCAACCAAACAATTTTTTAATACAACAAATTGAGTCTGTTAATTATTTCATCACAACAATCACATGTCACCTGACACGCAGGCCGAGAAAGCTATCGACAATTAAGAATACTCTTAGTAATGTATCATCGGACAAGCATACAATATAAAATACACAATACAGAAAAAAAAAAAAAAAATTAGATAGATATAATATATTCAGCTATGTTGGATGAATACACACAAATATGTATAGCATTAGAGCATCATTAGTAAGGCACATTCCATATTCTAAATTCTAGATTTAAAATGTAGAAACTTATTTTGTAAAATAGTAAGTCATATATCTAGTTCCAATTTCTAGATTTTTGGTCATATCCCACCCATGAGAGCTATAGGTTGGACCTCCCAATTTCTAGATTCTAGATTGTAGGAACTTATTTATTAAGGATAGTAAGTCCCAATTTGGAGCCGAATTTTCTAGATTCTAGATTTTACATTATTTTTTTTCACATTAATTTGTGACCACACAATCTTTGGGACCGGAGCTCACTTTATCATTTCCTACTATTCTTATATATTTACTTTTTTTTGAAATTTTGGGCCCCAAATTGCATTGAAGAGTCCCAACTACTTAGGGTAAAAGTACAAAAAAAAAAAAATTTAGATTTGTCTCGGAAGCAAAATAAGATCTATTTGACGCTTATAGCAAATAAACCCTCTCGTATTAAAATTTTCGATCAAAACGTCCCATTCCATAAACTAAACGTTAGAATTTAATGTTAAAAAAAAAATTGAAAACCCTAAACTACCCTTCCCCCTCCTCCCCTCCTCCTCTTCCTCCTCCTCCTCCTCCCCCCATCGTGCCTCCTCCTCCTCCCCTCCTCCTTCTCCCCCCTCCTCCCCGCGTCGTCGGCCTCCTCCTCCCTCAGCCCTCTCCCCCTCCTCTCTCTCCGACACCCCCTGCTACTTCGGCGGCGGCGGCGCAGCAGCAACAGCGACGGGAGACAACAGCAGCAACGATGGTGGGGTGCGCGAGGAAGCGCGAAGTTGCACGGGAGGAGGCGGGGGGAGGAGGGGGGCATGGGGGAAACACGGGTGGAAGGATGGGGGGAGCTCGGGGGAGGCACGGGGTGGTGCGGAGGAGAAGGAGAGGCGCGGGGGAGAGGAGGGGGGAGCTCGGGGTGGCGTGTAGGATCAGGGGGAAGGTGTCACGCCCCGATCTTCCGTAGGCTAATTGGCCGTTCCCGCTAGGCGAGAATCACCGCGCCAGCGCTCCCGTGGAACGATCGCATCGACCCATCCGGACGTGATGCCGCACGAGCGTGATCTGTTGGTTTTGGTTTTGTTTGTTTCTTGCAAAAGCTCAATTCCTCTCCCTTTCTTTAGTCCCACATCGGATGCACCAAAACCTTCCTATGTACATATATTACTTTCTCTCCTTTGCTCTATTAAGTTGTTGTGTGGAGAACCCCTTGGGCCACACGCGCGCGCCGCCGCCGCCGCCCGGCCCGGCTCGGCTCGGTTCGGTTCGGCGCGCGTAACGGGTGCGGATACGCGCCCACATCTGCGGGCGCCGAATGCCGATCCGATTTCCTCTTCGGGTTCGGGCTGGGACCCTAAAAATTTTTTTGCTCCTCTTCATTTTTATTTAATTTTCTAAACGTTAGAAAATTAATTTCTGAACGTTACAAAATGTTTCTGAACCAGTTTTGTGTCCAGGTTCGTTATTTATTCTCTTGTGTAACGTCTGATTTAATAGCTGAACGTTACAAAATGTTTCTGAACCAGTTTTGTGTCCAGGTTCGTTATTTATTCTCTTGTGTAACGTCTGAATTAATAGAGAATTAATTCTGACCGTTACACAACAGTTTTATATATATCGGACGGTTTTCTTTGTAAATCAGATCAGAAATTTTCTCTACTCAGAACCTCTGTCAACATTCTGTTTCATTCCTCTTCATCTCCAAGCTCTGGGCAGAGCTAAGTCCTAGTCATTCTCTCCAAGTCGTGTGCGGCAACGAGATACCGGTAGTGCGGGGGTTTTACCACTAGGAGCTTCGGGAACGTCTGCACACAGATCCCGAATAAACTCTTAGGGCAGTGCTTCGTGCACGACTTCCCCAGAGGCCGGTAACATTGTTTTATTTTATTTTGTATTCTGAAATTTTGAAGAAAGTAAAAGACAATATTTCTAACAATCTAAGAGTTTATTCGTGTTACAATTGTTTCAATACTTACTGTTATATTTTGTTAAGACTGTTAGAAGAATTTTGTATTCTGAAAACCATTCTTACTGTGTAAGAAAATAAAAAATAAAAATTCTTAGTCACTGTGAAAAACTATTCTTAGTATACTGTGGAAATTGTTACTTTGAAAACCTTGCCATTGTTACTTTGAAAAACTGTTCTTAGTCATTGTGAGAAACTATTCTTACTCACGGTGAGAAACTATTCAATACTTACTGTTTAGAAAATTCAATAGTTACTGTTTAGCAATTTGCTTCTCACTGTTTAGCAATTGAAAACTGAGTGAACAATTGATACTTACTGTTTAGAAAATTCAATAGTTACTTACTCACTGTTTGTTATAAAATTTATTTATTCTGAACAATTGATACTTACTTACTTACTGTTAACTAAATAGTTACTTCATATCTAAAGAATTGATTTGTTCAAATAGTTTACTATTTGTTAGAATTTAAATACTTACTGTTGATTTGTTCTACAAAGAAAAAAGAAAAAATAAATAAATAAATAAAATTAGTTACTGTTGTGCCACGGTTTGCTACTGTTATAAGTCATTTGATATAGCTACTGTTAGAATTCATTTGATTTGTTACTGTTTTTAAATACTTACTGTTAACCGAATGTTAGAGTTGATTTTCATCAAATGGTATCGAACACAAAGCATATATATATTTCAGATCTGAACCATGCTGATGTTTCCTAAAATTTATTGTTGCAGAGTATGCATCAGTATCCTTCTTACCTAGACAAAAATTTTTCCAGTTCTTACATATATATACTACTTGGTCAAGCAGTAGATATATGTCATAAAAATATTATAGTCAATGGTTCTTGCCAGGATTTAATTTTCTAGTTCCTACTCAATATTACTGTCAGCAAGCATGTGCATATTCTAGATAAACTTTCGTTATTCACCAATTCTTCAAAACAATTCATTCTTTAGAAATCCAAGTTGCTTACTATACTGTTAGAAAACTTTTGATCACAGTATTGTTCTAAGAGTTTATCCTTTGTTAGAATTACCTACTGTTTGAATTAGCTACTGATAGTTACTATTAGCTACTGTTAGAATTAGCTACTGTTAGCAAATTTTGAAAGTTTCTTAATACTTTCACAGTTTCAATTTTCTTATACTGTCAACTGTTACTTTTAGAAAATATTACATACAGTGAATAAAATTTGCTAGTGATTTAGTTACTGTGACAATTAATTTTCTAGACATTTTTAGTTACTGTAACAATCTAAGTTGATTTCGGTTCTTGTAAACAAGTTACTGTAACAAGTTGATTTCTATTGATTTAGTTACTGTGACAATTAATTCTAGATATTTTTAGTTACTGTAACAAGTTGATTTAATACAGTGAATAAAATTTGCTAGTGATTTAGTTACTGTGACAATTAATTTTGTAGACATTTTTAGTTACTGTAACAATCTAAGTTGATATCGGTTCTTGTAAACAAGTTACTGTAACAAGTTTATTTCTATTGATTTAGTTACTGTGACAATTAATTCTAGATATTTTTAGTTACTGTAACAAGTTGATTTCTATTGATTTAGTTACTGTGACAATTAATTTTCTAGACATTTTAGTTACTGTAACAATCTAAGTTAATTTCGGTTCTTGTAAACAAGTTACTGTAACAAGTTGATTTCTATTGATTTAGTTACTGTGACAATTAATTCTAGATATTTTTAGTTACTGTAACAAGTTGATTTCTATTGATTTAGTTACTGTGATAATTAATTTTCTAGACATTTTTAGTTACTGTAACAATCTAAGTTGATTTCGGTTCTTGTAAACAAGTTACTCTAACAAGTTGATTTCTATTGATTTAGTTACTGTGACAATTAATTTTCTAGATATTTTTAGTTACTATAAAAACCTAACAAGTTGATTTAGTTTCTCGTACCAAAGATAGTTACTCTGGCAAATTCAAGTTAACAGTAGAAATTTTCTATAAATTTGTTCTATAGCAATTCAAGTTAATACTGTTTTTGTTTTCACTGAAGTAAAATAAAACCGGTTGTTAAATTGCTACTTGCTACTTGCTACTTGTTGTGGATTATCAATACTTGTTAACAAGTTTTGTAGTTAACAATTTATGCTGTAACCAAACAATTATTTTATTACTGTAGCAAATTTGTTACTTGTAAAACTTGCAATCTAAGTAGCACTACTCATTTGGTACTTACCATTGCTCATTTGTTCTGTTGATTAGCACTACTTGTTAGTTGCTGGATGCTGGAGCAAATTCTTTTGCTTAATTACTGTTAATACAATTTGCTTCTCACTATTTGCTTCTAACTGATAGTTAATACAATTTGCTTATTTTTTTTTTAATCACTTAGTTTTTTGAAAGCAATCTAAAACCCCAAAAGAAAATAGTTTAGTAAAAGGAAATTGCAAATAAAATTTTCAAATCTAAAGTTTCAAAGTAGAGACAAACTCGGGCACAAGTCGAAAGGGTCCTTCTGTTAACCGGGTGTAAACAACCCTAAGCGACACGGTATTTAAGAGTCTTCGGACCACCGCTAGCTGGGAACCGGCCCCTACAGCTAACCTGATTTGATCAACACTTGAAAAACTAAAGATTTTAAGATTGTTTAGCAAAGACCACCTAAACTATTATCTTGTGAAAGACCTAGGAGAAGCCAACTTAATTTTAGGAATGCAAGTGACCAAAGGCAAAGATGGTTATACTCTATCTTTAGCACATTCAATTGAAAAAATACTAAAAAGATTTGAGTTATTTGATAAGAAACCTGTCCTTACTCCTTATGACAGCAGTATTGTACTGAAAAAGAATGAAGGATCACCTTTGGAACAACATAAATACTCACAGATGATAGGCTCCCTTATGTACATAACAAACAGGACAAGACCTGATATTGCATTTGCTATTGGGAGACTAAGCAAGATATACCAGTAACCCAAATCAGTCACATTGGACTGCCTTGGATAGGGTATTTAGATATCTCAAGGGCACCCTAGATTACAAACTTCATTTTACTAGGCACCCTGATATCATAGAAGGTTATTCAGATGCAAACTGGGTAACCGACTCACATGATATAAAATCTACTACTGGATATGTATTTACTCTAGGAGGATCTGCGATCTCCTGGAGCTCTTGTAAGCAAACTATCATAGCTAGGAGTACAATGGACTCTGAAATGATAGCTTTAGATACAACTTGCACAGAAGCTGAATGGCTTAAAAATCTTATTATGCATATACCTGTTTCTCTTAGTCCTGTTCCTGCAATTTCAATAAATTGTGATAATAAATCTGTTATTGATCTACTAAAGCATGATTCTGTGAATGCTAAGATGAACAGGCACCTGCAGCTGCGCTTCAAGTCAATAAAAAGCCTACTAGGCAAATATGTGGTTCTTGACTATATAAAGTCAGAAAAGAACCTTGCAGATCACTTGACGAAGGGTCTGTCTAGGACTTTGATCCTAGAATCATCGAGGGGGATGGGGTTAAGCCCATAAATTAGTCACCAGCAGTGGCAACCCAACCGAGTCTGACTGGAGATCCCAAGAAGCCGGTTCAATGGGTAGGAACAAGCTGATCTTAGGTGACTTTATGGAACACTGACTCGAGATTAAAAGTCTCATTAAAATAAAGCCCAAGCGGCTGTACATGTGTACAATAACTCCCCATCCCTACGGTGACTGTGTTCCTGTGTGATATGGTTAGGATGAGTTTAAACTCTTAATAGGTCCAAGCTGTAATGCTAGGTTGATTCATATCACCAACCATTAAGGACTTACCTATATGAGAGGTCGTGAAGGCCGCGACTATGGGACAGGGCGATCCCAGACAACTCTCATGAATGTGGAAAGTGCGCATGGCCATTTAAAAGCGCCACCCGATAGACCAAGGACCTCTAGCGTACTATGTGTGCTATTTTTCTAAATCTGGTTCAAGAAGTCTGATTCAAGGCATAGTCCATCAAGCACTTCTTCAGATTAAGGCAATAGTCACTACGTGAGATTCAAGGCTGTAGTCCATCTCATCTATGCATAGTATTTTACTGCCCAGATGCTCTCTCTCTCTCTATTTACTTCACTCTCTTATCTCTGTTTCGGAACTTGACCTTTTGGGGGGGGATTGTTGGTTTTGGTTTTGTTTGTTTCTTGCAAAAGCTCAATTCCTCTCCCTTTCTTTAGTCCCACATCGGATGCACCAAAACCTTCCTATGTATATATATTACTTTCTCTCCTTTGCTCTATTAAGTTGTTGTGTGGGGAACCCCTTGGGCCACACGCGCGCGCCGCCGCCGCCGCCCGGCCCGGCTCGGCTCGGTTCGGTTCGGCGCGCGTAACTGGTGCGGGTACGCGCCCACATCTGCGGGCGCCGAATGCCGATCCGATTTCCTCTTCGGGTTCGGGCTGGGACCCTAAAAATCTTTTTGCTCCTCTTCATTTTTATTTAATTTTCTAAACGTTAGAAAATTAATTTCTGAACGTTATAAAATATTTCTGAACCAGTTTTGTGTCCAGGTTCGTTATTTATTCTCTTGTGTAACGTCTGATTTAATAGCTGAACGTTACAAAATGTTTCTGAACCAGTTTTGTGTCCAGGTTCGTTATTTATTCTCTTGTGTAACGTCTGAATTAATAGAGAATTAATTTTGACCGTTACACAACAGTTTTATATATATCGGACTATTTTCTTTGTAAATCAGATCAAAAATTTTCTCTACTCAGAACCTCTGTCAACATTCTGTTTCATTCCTCTTCATCTCCAAGATCTGGGCAGAGCTAAGTTCTAGTCAATCTCTCCAAGTCGTGTGCGGCAACGAGATACCGGTAGTGCGAGGGTTTTACCACTAGGAGCTTCGGGAACGTCTGCATACAGATCCCGAATAAACTCTTAGGGCAGTGCTTCGTGCACGACTTCCCCAGAGGCCGGTAACATTGTTTAATTTTATTTTGTATTCTAAAATTTTGAAGAAAGTAAAAGATAATATTTCTAACATGATCCACACCCGTGCAAGGCCATGGTTCATTGGCTGGCGGCAAGAGTTCTAAGCCACATAGTCGCACAGATTGTCCGAGTGCAGCGGAGTCATGAACGCATAGGCGATCGGTAACAGGTTCACTGAGTCGACAATGTAGCGGAAGCATTGAAACATAAGTTGAAGTAAAGCAACTCTTTTATTGATATAAACAAGTGTTACAGGCGGCGTATAGCCGAGATTACAAGTCGCTCAAGCCTCTCTCTCTGAAACAGTAAAAGCGTGCCAAGTGGCTACATTTGTGGAATGATTGTACAGACGATGTTCAGGCGAGTTCAGGCGATGTTCACAACATTATGTCTTGTATATGTGCTTCAGTTCCGGACGCACCGTTGCTTCGGAGTGATCTCCACACCTTAGCACGCATGAAGGAGGCATCCGCACCGAACGAGGTTCTCCCGTACCCTGCATACAAACTGGTGGATTATCAGTACATTGAATGCACTGGTGGGGAAGCTACTCGCCCGCTCGACAAATCCAAACACGTAATATAGGTTCCGTGCACAACTATTAAGTTGTCTTTCTAGTTGTCTTAGGATCAGTTTTATGCAAATATTGAATAGCCTAACTCGTGTGGCAGTGTGCCGTGCGATATGAGGGAAAATACGGCGAGACTTACCAACTTACCATTTTACCTTCCCTCTCTAAGGCAAAGATTGTTAATTCAAGCACGGTAAGTATAAACATTCAGGAGGCATAGCATATGCAAACACGAGGGTTCTTATAACATGATCGTTCATGTGTTCAGTTATTCATTGATGCTATGCAATGACTCACACGCGGATAGCCGCTAAGCGAGGATGACTTATCTATATGACATAAGTCGCTGGCGTAGCCATTATGGACGGTTCACAGTCTCAAGACACAGATGATATGCAACGCAGGTGGCGAGCCCCGCTGCATAACACCTTGCCCCATAACATACGACTGCTCATACGTCCCGTCCGGATCGGATCGGTCCCAGTGCTCCGATGACCGTCCGCGGAACTCAACATAACATACCTTGTGCACAAGTTGTCCGCGATGTAAACCCCCTGATTTTTCAAAATTTTAAAAACTGAATTTTTCACAATTTTCTGGAATTTTCTGGGAATTTTCTGTAATTTAAAAATAGGATTTTAATTATTAAATGATTTTTAAATGATAATAAATTATATTAAAATATTATGGAAATAATATTTTTGGATGTAAAATAAAAAACTGGACTTAGGACAATTTTTTCTGGAATTTATCGGACCCCGGACCTATTTTTAAAACACCTAAAAAGTATTTATTTATTTATTTATTATAATTATAATTATTATTATTATTATTATTATTATTATTATTATTATTATTATTATTATTATTATTATTTTTAAAATTCAGCCCGGCCCATTACCCAGCAGCCCAGCCCAACCCATCCGCTGCGGGTCGGATCCGGGTCAACCCGCGACCCGAACCCGCAGCCCATCCCCTGGCCTAGCGGGTCGGGCGGGTCGGCCAGACCCGCACCCGCCGCGAGCCCGACCCGCTCCCCAGCCCTCTCCCCCACGACCAGCTCCCACGACCCGAGTTCTCCGGCGCCGCCCGAGTCTTCCGCCGCGCCTCCGGCCACGCGGCGCCTCCGCAAGCCACCTCGCCCGCACCCCGCGGCCACGACGCCCGCTCCGCCCGCCTCCCTCGGCCTCCCCGACCCTATTTAAACCCCCCCCCCCCCCGATCTCTCCCCTCCGGCCAGAACTCCCTCATCCGCCAGCCACCACCACGCTCCACCGCCTCCCTCACCGACGCCGCCAACCCATCCCGCCCTCGCCACCGTCCAGCTGCCACCGGACGCCGCCCCTCCTTCCTCCTCCGCCGCACGTCGCCGCAGCAGCAGCGAGCAACAGCAGCAGCAACTGCACAGCGCGCCGCAGGCCGCCCCCGCGCCGCCGCCTCCGCCCAGCGCCGCCCCTCGCCGGAGTCCCCAAACCCTAACCCTATATTCTTTCCCTGTGTCCGACACGAGTCGGACACGTGTCGGACACGATCCAGACCCCGGTTTTCGGGTCCCCTTCAGGTACATGTAACTTTTTGTTCGTAACTCGGATTTCGATTCCGTAAATTGCGTTGCGAAGCCTGTAAGACCCTCTCGGTGCCCGGACAAACCGTTCGGGGCATCAA
Source organism: Iris macrosiphon (assembly GCA_036927795.1). Lineage (NCBI taxonomy): Eukaryota > Viridiplantae > Streptophyta > Magnoliopsida > Asparagales > Iridaceae > Iris > Iris macrosiphon. The sequence continues at coordinate 71,731 of JAYESA010000857.1, forward strand.
ACACCGCGATCCAAAAACAGGAAAAAACCAGACCCCGTTTCACCCCGGAACTGAGTACGCCCCGCCAAACGGGACGACTTGGTCGCGTGCGGTCTTCACAGATACGTGCGCGTCGTTGATACGGACATGTGGGATTTTGCAGAAGCTGATTCGGGTGTGCGTGCACACCGGGATCAACGCGTATCCGCGGACATCGTCCAGTATCCGACTCTTCTGCAATTCACCCTAACTTTGTGTACACACGTCGGATTGAAACGAAACTTACGCCATCGGACTCGTAGCAATACGCTGGTCCTGTGGGTCAAGTTTGGTTCGATTCTGAGAACGTTGACGAAATCGCGTGTCGTGGGCCCTACAGGCCCCGCTCGACGGGCGATTTTGTGATCGGCTCATCGGAATCCAATTCTGGAAGTTCCGTTGGGTTCGTATCATCGTTTCTGACTTGTTGACACTAAGTTTGGTGAATTTGGAGACCTTTGACCCGGACACGTTTTTCGGTGCAAAGCGAGCCCGCATGTGGACCCCGTTTTGACCCAAAATTGCCGTTTTTGCCCTTGTCTCCAAATTGGGCTCAAGGACAGGCGTTTCTAGCTGATTGATATTTTCTGGATCTGATGGTGATGTTTGTTTCAGCAACCGGAGTACCGCCTACAAATCCAACTGAAGTCAGAGCCAAAATCAGAGCCGGAACCACAGGCAAGTGTACCTCGCCAAAACTTGCAGTCTTTGCTAAATATTCCTTGGCTTAGTTATATATCAGAGGGAAAGTATACCTTGCCAACTATACAGTCTTGTTGTATATTTCCTGGTTTTAATTATAACTGTTGTACATGCTTAACCTAGGACCGTGTGACGTACTTAGCGTCCGATCATAGTCGGGTGCCAACACCGTACGCGATGTTGTGTACGTCATTTAGAGATGGACATTCGATACCCTTACTCTTGGTGCTTGTCCTATCAAGTACAACAGAACCCAGGACACTTGACACTATTTATGGACAGGATCTTTTGAGATATTCATGGTGATTCTGTATAGGATACAGACTTTATGGCATTGACATTATGTTCCTAGATACTATATGACTTGTTGCATTAGATATGATCTTACGTGACATGGACATGGGGCCACATGGACATGGGACGTGTGATTACATTGGGTGGGGAGAGACACACAGGCTACAGGCTGTTTTCATATATATATACTATTAGTGTAAGGTCTTAGACTCTCCAGCAGAGCTAGACCCTTTACGTGTTATTACTGCTACCCGGCTCCCCGACACAGAGCTGGTAGTGGCTCAGCCTGAGTTCTAGTGATGCTCTTAACTTGCATTTATCACTTAGCTGGTTACATAGTTTACCCTGCTGTTTTATTTAATTCTGCTGCACTGCTTATATTTTGGCTTGTATTATCTGTACCTTATTATGTCCCCTGAGGACCTGGAATGGACTATGTCCCCAGGTATAGCTGAAGTGATCCATCCAGAGATACCCCGTACCAGAGCACTTCCAGGAGCTGTACCAGGACCTGAAGACGAGCTCGCACCAGAGGACTTCTCCTGAGCATTGGCCGTATGTAGTCATTTATTTCTATTTTTAGTTATTTATTTCCTGTCCAATTGCATCTGTTGTACCAGACATATTCTTGGATTGTTTTCCGAGATATTTATTGAGATTTGCTTATTTATTCTATTGCATTATTTCTGGCAGTTACTCTGGGTTTATCTGTTGTGGATGAGAATATATTAGTCTGTGACCTGTATCATTGATCTATTTCCTGTTAGACTACAGCTTAAGCATGCCCTGATGGATCCATTAAATTGGGTTGTCCATCGGTGCGTGCTGCTGGCCATTGCCACGTGTCCAGTCCCTCGGCATTTTGGGACTGGGGCGTGACATGATTTTTGTGGTGGCCCATGCAGGTCTACGACTAAATTGTTCGGTTTCAACTTAGGGACCGAACATGCCTGCAATAAGATAGGATAAGTTTTTAGGATCTCATCCACTTGCTTGAATTGTTTTTTGATATCTGTATCGTATTCGAACTAATTTTGACTTGCATCTTCCTTGATTCCTGTGCGCCTCTTATTGGTTATTTTGGATACAGGGAAATGGACCCACAAGAGTGCAACGAGACTCCCGCTGGAACACCACAAGCTGCAGGTGTCACCTATAACGACGAAGTGACACCAGTCGGAGGAGTTCCATCAACTCAACAGAGCCAGCAGGCAGGTCAACCTACCTCCAGATTCCGGCGCGATGATATCCCACCTCCGCCGCAGTTCGTCCCACCAATGCCCGTACTCCCACAAGGACAGCCAATTGACGGGCAGCTGATATTCCAAATGATCTACGCGATGATGCAAGCACAGCAACAAGTCCAACACGAGGCTCAGCGTCGCGAAGCTAATTTCTTGAGGGACAGCATCGTAACTGTACTGGAGCAGGCCAACCTACCAGCTCGACGGCCATCTACAGGCTCAATTACTGACTTCCGCCAACTGAAGTCCCGCACTTTTTCTGGAAAAGAGGAGCCCACAGAAGTTCATGAGTGGCTCACCAACATACGACATCAACTTGAAGCAGCTGAGCTTCCACGGGAACGTTGGATGATTGCCGTCAGAATGCAATTGACGGATAATGCTCATCACTGGTGGCTATCCGAGGAGACGCGACTCGAACCAGACCGAGTCACTTGGGAGGAGTTCTCCAGACTCTTCCAGGAGATGTACATTCCTGCCATCGCTCGATCAGAACTGCGGGACAGGTTCAATCGCCTCACTCAGGACTCTATGACGGTGGAAGAATACAACGCAGAATTTATTCGTCTGAGCCGCTTTGCCCCAACCCTGATCCCGACAGAGGAAGAGAAGGCCGAGAAATTCTTCGACGGACTGAACCTTGAGCTGTAGAAACTAATTGGGTCCGTCGCACCAACATCATACTCGGACGTACTTGCTGCGGCTCGACGCATAGAGCGCGTCACCAAGAGAGAGACCAGTCTGACGAGGCCCTCCACATCCGCACCAACCAGAGCAGCACCAGAGGAGTCTGCAAAGCGTCAACAAATAAGCCCGCCACCAAGAGCAGCACCAAAAGCCTTCTACCTTCCTACTTGTTACTACTGCGGCAAGATAGGCCATGTCGAGAAGGAGTGTAGACGTAAACTCGGACTATGCTTACGCTGCGGATCCAGACAGCATGCAGTAAGTGACTGTCCTGAGCGTAGAGAAGGAGCACCAAGGGCGAACCAGCAAACTCCACCAGCGCCTCGAGCAGCACCTTACCAGCAAGCTCAGCAGCAGCAGAGGAATCTACCTCAAAGACGAGGGCAAGCTTACGCGATGACTGTGCAGGACGCTGATGCGAGTAAGTGATTTGTAGATATTCGTTTCTAGTCTTGTTTTAGCTTGTGCCTATTGGTTCGTGACCTCAGCCCCAACATAGTAAATTGCAACTTGTTAATAACAACCTGGTTTTCAAAAAAAAAAAATTGTAGTTCTTTTGCTTAACTAGATTTTCTCTGGAAGTGCATAACTTTCATTGTTAGGGAAAACGGTATTTCCCTAAGTATCTTGTGCTGTGTTTTCAAACGATGCTTGCGACCACGTTATCTCTGTTGACCGGTTATTCTTTGATTGCGAGGACGCAATCCTCTTAAGGGGGGTAGATTGTAAACCCCCTGATTTTTCAAAATTTTAAAAACTGGATTTTTTACAATTTTCTGGAATTTTCTGAGAATTTTCTGTAATTTAAAAACAGGGTTTTAATTATTAAATAATTTTTAAATGATAATAAACAATATTAAAATATTATGAAAATAATAATTTTGGATGTAAAATAAAAAACTGGACTTAGGACAATTTTTTCTGGAATTTATCGGACCCCGGACCTATTTTTAAAACACCTAAAAAGTATTTATTTATTTAATTATTTATTATTATTATTATTATTATTATTATTATTATTATTATTATTATTATTTTTAAAATTCAGCCCGGCCCATTACCCAGAAGCCCAGCCCAACCCATCCGCTGCGGGTCGGATCCGGGTCAACCCGCGACCCGAACCCGCAGCCCATCCCCTGACCTAGCGGGTCGGGCGGGTCGGCCAGACCCGCACCCGCCGCGAGCCCGACCCGCTCCCCAGCCCTCTCCCCCACGACCAGCTCCCATGACCCGCGTTCTCCGGCGCCGCCCGAGTCTTCCGCCGCGCCTCCGCAAGCCACCTCGCCCGCACCCCGCGGCCACGACGCCCGCTCCGCCCGCCTCCCTCGGCCTCCCCGACCCTATTTAAACCCCCCCCCCCCCCGATCTCTCCCCTCCGGCCAGAACTCCCTCACCCGCCAGCCACCACCACGCTCCACCGCCTCCCTCACCGACGCCGCCAACCCAGCCCGCCCTCGCCATCGTCCAGCTGCCACCGGACGCCGCCCCTCCTTCCTCCTCCGTCGCACGCCGCCGCAGCAGCAGCGAGCAACAGCAACATCAACTGCACAGCGCGCCGCCGGCCGCCCCCCGCGCCGCCGGTCGCCCCCGCGCATCCGCCTCCGCCCAGCGCCGCCCCTCGCCGGAGTCCCCAAACCCTAACCCTAGATTCTTCCCCTGTGTCCGACACGAGTCGGACACGATCCAGACCCCGATTTTCGGGTCCCCTTCAGGTACTTGTAACTTTTTGTTCGTAGCTCGGATTTCGATTCTGTAAATTGCGTTGCGAAGCCTGGATGACCCTCTCGGTGCCCGGATAAACCGTTCGGGGTATCGCGTCCTGTGGTGATCGCACACCGCGATCCAAAAACAAGAAAAAACCAGACCCTGTTTCACCCCGGAACTGAGTACTCCCCGCCAAACGGGACAACTTGGTCGCGTGCGGTCTTCACATATACGTGGGCGTCGTTGATACGGACGTGTGGGATTTTGCAGAAGCTGATTCGGGTGTGCGTGCACACCGGGATCAACGCGTATCCGCGGACATCGCCCCGTATCCGACTTTTCTGTAATTTATCCTAACTTTGTGTACACACGTCGGATTGAAACAAAACTTGCGCCATCGGACTCGTAGCAATACGCTGGTCCTGTGGGTCAAGTTTGGTTCGATTCTGAGAACGTTGACGAAATCGCGTGTCGTGGGCCCCACAGGCCCCGTTCGACGACAATTTTATGATCGGCTCATCGGAATCCAATTCTGGAAGTTCCGTTGGGTTCGTATCATCGTTCCTGACTTGTTGACACTAAGTTTGGTAAATTTGGAGACCTTTGACCCGGACACGTTTTTTGGTGCAAAGCGGGCCCGCATGTGGATCCCGTTTTGACCCAAAATTGTCGTTTTTGCCCTTGTCTCCAAATTGGACTCAAGGACAGGCATTTCTAGCTGATTGATGTTTTCTGGATCTGATGGTGATATTTGTTTCAGCAACCGGAGTACCGCCTGCAAATCCAACTGAAGTCAAAGCCGAAATCAGAGCCGGAACCACAGGCAAGTGTACCTCGCCAAAACTTGCAGTCTTTGCTAAATATTCCTTGGCTTAGTTATATATCAGAGGGCAAGTATACCTTGCCAACTTTACAGTCTTGTTGCATATTTCCTGGTTTTAATTATAACTGTTGTACATGCTTAACCTAGGACCGTGTGACGTACTTAGCGTCCGATCATAGTCGGGTGCCAACACCGTATGCGATGTTGTGTACGCCATTTAGAGATGGACATTCGATACCCTTACTCTTGGTGCTTGTCCTATCAAGTACAACAGAACCCAGGACACTTGACACTATTCATGGACATGATCTTTTGAGATATTCATGGTGATTCTGTATAGGATACAGACTTTATGGCATTGACATTATGTTCCTAGATACTATATGACTTGTTGCATTAGATATGATCTTACGTGACATGGACATGGGGCCACATGGACATGGGACGTGTGATTACATTGGGTGGGGAGAGACACACAGGCTACAGGCTGTTTTCATATATATATACTATTAGTGTGAGGTCGTAGACTCTCCAGCAGAGCTAGACCCTTTACGTGTTATTACTGCTACCGGCTCCCCGACACAGAGCTGGTAGTGGCTCAGCCTGAGTTCTAATGATGCTCTCAACTTGCATTTATCACTTAGCTGGTTACATAGTTTACCCTGCTGTTTCATTTAATTCTGCTGCACTGCTTATATTTTGGCTTGTATTATCTATACCTTGTTATGTCCCCTGAGGACCTGGAATGGACTATGTCCCCAGGTATAGCTGAAGAGATCCATCCAGAGATACCCCGTACCAGAGCACTTCCAGGAGCTGTACCAGGACCTGAAGACGAGCTCGCACCAGAGGACTTCTCCTGAGCATTGGCCGTATGTAGTCATTTATTTCTATTTTTAGTTATTTATTTCCTGTCCATTTGCATCTGTTGTACCAGACATATTCTCGGATTGTTTCCCGAGATATTTATTGAGATTTGCTTATTTATTCTATTGCATTATTTCTGGCAGTTACTCTGGGTTTATCTGTTGTGGATGAGAATATATTAGTCTGTGACCTGTATCATTGATCTATTTCCTATTAGACTACAGCTTAAGCATGCCCTGATGGATCCATTAAATTGGGTTGTCCATCGGTGCGTGCTGCTGGCCATTACCACGTGTCCAGTCCCTCGGCATTTTGGGACTGGGGCGTGACACGCGATAATGCAGGTCAGGGTCTATCCTTTATCCATAGCTTGACATGATAATCATGAAACTTAAACTTATTCTGAACGAGCATATTGCTTCACGAGCTGGGATTCAATCAGTACAAGACACGATCCTCGTTCAGATGCATACTTGGCATGATTATCATTCAAGCGAGATTCACGTTCAGTATTCATTCTTGCTTAATGCATTCCCCTGGTTCGGGGATTTGCCTTGGATGACCTGACGGTCCCGGATACTTGCAGGTTCAATTGCACAGAAGGACTATTAATAGTCTCCTGGCTAACAAGAATGCATGCACAATACAATAACACTAGACATTCGTAAGCAGACAAGCATGCGTTTCTAATGAACATAAGCAGACACGTTTGCTCGGACCCGAAGGTAAGCCGGGAGTTAGATCGTTAGGGGACTTGGCATGCGAAGGTCTGAATATAAGCAGTATTTCAATTTCCATGTTCTAGCATAAGCAATACAAGTTAGGATTATTCCCTTAGCTAGGTGCGTTGGATTTATTAGCATACAGGGGGTGATTCACCTAGCGACTAGCATGAATATTCCACATTTTATGTGTGCTGGCTAAGCAAAGACAAGTTCACCGTAGCCACCCACCTTAGCGATGATTCGTCTCTGTAGAGCGATACGTCAAGCGAGCCTCTGAAAGCCTAAGCTGGATTCCTGTAGGGACAAGTCGGGATATCCTTTGCTTCTCGTTTGAGGCAAAGCGGGTCGGGACAGTTGCACTTTTTGCCATTTGAGTCGGAAGTCCGCTAGAACGGAACGAGGTGTTACATTCTACCCAACTCAGAAAAAGTCTCGTCCTCGAGACTTACTGGGGACAAACAGTAATCTAGGGTTGAGGCAATCCTAGACAAGTCGTTGTACTTGTTTTATTTGGATATTCACTTGCACAAGCATCGAAATCAGCGTATCGCTTAGTCTGGATCGTGCGCACTTTCGAAGTGCACTTCTAGCATGAGCACGTCAACCAGCTCAGTGATAGCGAAGTCTTAGCACTCGAGTTTCACATTTTCTTAAGTCTTGGATGGTGCACTAGTTCAAGGCGTCCCTCGAATAAATGCATTCAACCAAACTTAGAGTTAGTAAAATTAGACAAGCTACTAGCGATACTCTCAAGGGTTCGCACAGGTTGGCACAAAGGCTACTTGCAGCACAACAACATACAAGCAAGCATATCATTACATTCAAAACGCATTTTGAAAGTATTTAAACTTATTGTTGTAACATCTCATTGAGGCATTGAGAGAGAGCGTGCACATAACCCACGAACGAGCTTTCGAAACTGAGATATCGAATCGAAGTCCAAAGGCGTAGAAGCCAGGCTCTGATACCAACATGTCACGTTCCGATCTCCCGCAGGCTAATTGGCCGTTCCGGCTAGGCGAGAATCACCGCGCCAGCGCTCCCGCGGAACGATCGCTTCGACCCATCCGGGCGTGATGCCGCACGAGCGTGATCCACGCCCGTGCAAGGCCATGGTTCATTGGCTGGCGGCAAGAGTTCTAAGCCACAGAGTCGCACAGATTGTCCGAGTGCAGCGGAGTCATGAACGCATAAGCGATCGGTAACAGGTCCACTGAGTCGATAATGTAGCGGAAGCATTGAAACATAAGTTGAAGTAAAGCAACTCTTTTATTGATATAAACAAGTGTTACAGGCGGCGTATAGCCGAGATTACAAGTCGCTCAAGCCTCTCTCTCTGAAACAGTAAAAGCGTGCCAAGTGGCTACAATTGTGGAATGATTGTACAGGCGATGTTCAGGCGAGTTCAGACGATATTCACAACATTATGTCTTGTATATGTGCTTCAGTTTCGGATGCACCGTTGCTTCGGAGTGATCTCCACACCTTAGTACGCACGAAGGAGGCATCCGCACCGAACGAGGTTCTTCCGCACCCTGCATACAAACTGGTGGATTATCAGTACATTGAATGCACTGGTGGGGAAGCTACTCGCCCGCTCGACAAATCCAAACACGTAATACAGGTTCCGTGCACAACTATTAAGTTGTCTTTCTAGTTGCCTTAGGATCTGTTTTATGCAAACATTGAATAGCCTAACTCGTGTGGCAGTGCGCCGTGCGATATGAGGGAAAATACGGTGAGACTTACCAACTTACCATTTTACCTTCCATGTCTAAGGCAAAGATTGTTAATTCAAGCACGGTAAGTATAAACATTCAGGAGGCATAGCATATGCAAACACGATGGTTCTTATAACATGATCGTTCAGGTGTTCAGTTATTCATTGATGCTATGCAATGACTCGCACGTGGATAGCCGCTAAGCGAGGATGACTTATCTATATGACATAAGTCGCTGGCGTAGCCATTATGGACGGTTCACAGTCTCAAGACACAGATGATATGCAACGCAGGTGGCGAGCCCCGCTACATAACACCTTGCCCCATAACATACGACTACTCATACGTCCCGTCCGGATCGGATCGGTCCCAGTGCCCCGGTGACCGTCCGCGGAACTCAACATAACATACCTTGTGCACAAGTTGTCCGCGACAATGCAGGTCAGGGTCTATCCTTTATCCATAGCTTGACATGATAATCATGAAACTTGAACTTATTCTGAACGAGTATATTGCTTCACGAGCTGGGATTCAATCAATACAAGACACGATCCTCGTTCAAATGCATACTTGGCATGATTATCATTCAAGCGAGATTCACGTTCAGTATTCATTCTTGCTTAATGCATTCCCCTGGTTCGGGGATTTGCCTTGGATGACCTGACGATCCCGGATACTTGCAGGTTCAATTGCACAGAAGGACTATTTAATAGTCTCCTGGCTAACAAGAATGCATGCACAATACAATAACACTAGACATTCGTAAGCAGACAAGCATGCGTTTCTAAGGAACATAAGCAGACACGTTTGCTCGGACCCGAAGGTAAGCCGGGAGTTAGATCGTTAGGGGACTTGGCATGCGAAGGTCTGAATATAAGCAGTATTTCAATTTTCATGTTCTAGCATAAGCAATACAAGTTGGGATTATTCCCTTAGCTAGGTGCGTTGGATTTATTAGCATGCATGGGGTGATTCACCTAGCGACTAGCATGAATATTCCATATTTTATGTGTGCTGGCTAAGCAAAGACAAGTTCACCGTAGCCACCCACCTTAGCGATGATTCGCCTCGGTAGAGCGATACGTCAAGCGAGCCTCTGAAAGCCTAAGCTGGATTCCTGTAGGGACAAGTCGGGATATCCTTTACTTCTCGTTTGAGGCAAAGCGGGTCGGGACAGTTGCACTTTTGCCATTTGAGTCGACAGTCCGCTAGAACGGAACGTGGTGTTACAGAAGGAGGAGGGGGTGAGGGCTGGAGGAGGGGGTGAGGGATGGAGGGGTGAGGGGGAAGGAGGAGGGGGAGGGGGGAGCTCGCCGGTGGGGAGGAGGACACGGGGAGGATGGTGAAGGCTCAGGTGGAAAGGGGAGGGGACAAATTTGGATTAGTTAGGAGGATTATGATTATAATTATGATTAGAGAGGGATAGATTAGTCATTTCAAGTCTAAATTAACAGCAGAATCCAAAATGGGTGTAAACCGAACAAAAATAAATGTTTTTTAAAAGCAGAGGATTTTAAATACAAAATACAAATCTAAAGAGAATTTTTTTGCATTTTACGAAATAGATATACAGACATTATTTTTTTTGAAAAAATAGTAGAGCTAATTTTAATCTCTCTCACCGAACTCAATTGGCTATTATGGTCGGTGAGGAGAAGTATAACCTTCCTGACTAGACGAAAGACCTAAGGATCAAATCGTGAAGAAGATATAAAATAATGAACTCAAATAACATGCAACGCAGTATGTACAAAATTTTGTGCGTATCGTCGGATAGTAGATATTAGTCTTCTCTACAATTGTGTAGTCTTTTTAAACCTCTTAATTTTCTGGATGAATATGGCTTAGTTCATGTGGATTGGATTCCATGAGTGTTGTTTTGGAGATTAAGAGAGCGAGTACTTGCATAATTAAATATTGGCCAGGGTTTGCTTACTCAGATTATTCTCTTGTCCTATCAGCGTGGGGAAGCTTAATAACCAACTTCGACATCTCCAATGGCAGAAACTAATTTTAGAAAAATTTCTCCCAACGGTAATGAAAGATAGAAAAAATTCTACCATATTTTTTATATGTATAAATTATTATAAAAAAAAATTATCTTTTATAGTAATTAATATTGGACGCTACATCTTTAAATTGATATTTTTATTTTTTGTCACATAATATAGAAATAAAAAATTATCGGAGAATAATTTTTGTTGTGCATAATTTATATGTAGAAACTCTATCAAATATGATAGAAACTCAATTTTTAAAAAATTTATTGGAGATGACCTTGGTGATAAAATTCGTCGTTTGGTCAAGACGAGCTTCTTACATATTGATCCTCTCTCAGGAACCAGCATATTAGGATTGCTCTACGTCACAATCGAACTTCTGGAACAATCTTCTTATGAGAGACTCTACCAGATCAGCTATGTGAATGTTGATTAAGTGAGGGTTTTTGGAGATTAAAGTCCTATGTCACGGCTTTAGTGATTTTTCTTTCACTTCGATCGGTGCGGCGCACGAACTTTCTCCTCGAAGATTCGTGCAAGTCTTTTCCCAAACGCTTAGTTGGATCGCTAAGACAAAAATGAACAAATATGGAACAAAAGAAAGTGATTGAAATATTGGAAACTTTATTACTAGAGAGAGTTTACAACTTTTGGGTAGTGAGAAGCAAATGAGCCTCTCACTTATTTATAGGCTCTCAAGGGCCTTACAAGAAACTTCTGGAATAGGAATATTCAAGAAATTATTCTATGCATTATTTTAAATGCTAGATATGTACAAAGAACCCTCTAGAAAGTAGGAACCCTTTAGAAAATGGGCCAAAAAAAGTGGGCCAAAGATATTTTGCGTGCCATTCTCCCCCACTTGTTTCGTCGACATACTCGTTGACGAGTGCATTAAGTCTACGAACGACTTTCACTCCCGCAGTCATGGTCGCCACGTGTTGTTCCTTCTTTTTCTTTCTCATGCGGTCCTCTCCAGGCTTGTCCATCTTCCCTTCAAGATCGAAAGCAAACTAGTTCAACGTATCACCTTTTTTCATGGTATGTACCCTCCTTGGCACAGAAAGAGGCTCGAACAGTCTAACTGGTCGATGATCCACCTTATCTCGTGGGCGCACATAGTCCGCCATACCTCCACGCATGCGAGTCCTGTTGTAACTCTATCGACCCGAGTGGACATCCTCGAGCGACTACTTGCGAGCCACTCCACTTTCCTACACATATTTTTGTCGCACCTGCCTTCTCGCAGTCCACGACATGCTTCTCCTGGGCTTTGTCCAGCTTGGTAGCACGACCCACCTCCTTCCAAGGAAGTGACTTATCGGGATTGTCCCTTGCAACATCATTGGTCTCGCTTAGAAGATCTTCCTCCTCGAAGTTCTCCTTCATCTCGAGCACTGCTAAGTAGGCCATCTCCCTTTAGCTACCCTCTTTGAGCTGAATGGCAGAGACAACTTTCTCCTTTGATGAGTCACCTCGGGCAACACTCACCATGCATGAGGAGCCCTCATCCATAAAGCTGACGACTCCCAAGTGTGGCATCGGAACCGCCTTCGCACCGCGATTAGGAAATCCATGCCAAGTATTATCTTGAAGTCGTCCAGTGATGTAGCGGTGAAATTGGCAACACCCGACTAATATCCACCTCTACGCGAACTCCCTTGGCTACCCCCTGCACAGGACGAGCCGCTGAGTTGACCGCCTTCATCTTACTTGTATCATTTTTCAATGCTAGCCCAATCGATGGACCTCCACGTCCGAGATGAAGTTATGAGTGGCATCTGTATCAACCAACGCCCGTTCTCATGCCATTGATCCTCACGTCAACGTACATGAGCTCCCTGCTCAGAGTCTTTGACACAACGGACTTGGCCTTAACGGCGTTGAGTAAGCACAACGCTCCCATGTACACTCCGGCTTCGTACTCATCGTCCTCTATCTCCTCGCTTCGGACGATATTGACACGCTTACTAATGTTCTTGCAATCCCGAACATAGTGATTTTTTTCCACATATGAAGCACGAAACTATCCGTTCGGATTGGGCCTTTTCACGCTTCTTTTCCTCGTACGGACCCTACTTGGGAGATCTCTCATTCTCTTCCCCATCATTCTCCTTTGTGGTCTTTGGCTTAGCCTTGGACATTTTGCTCCGCCGATACTCCATTAGCTTCTCAGCCGTTGAGACGGTCGTGTTGAAGTCTTGGACACGCTACCTCTGTTTATGCCGTCCACGGTTGCAGACTGTCGAGAAAGAAGAATAAGCGATCATCCTCGTCCAAGCTAGATATCGCGAGCATCAAGCGTGTGAACTCAGTAACGTACTCTTTGACTGTCCATGTGTGCTTGAGTTGCCGCAAGTACCGCCTCGCCAAAAACTCCACATTCTTTGGGTAGAACTGAGACTTGATCTCCTTCTTGAGATTCTCCCAAGTCTCAATCGAGCATAAACCCTTCTCTATTTCCACGCACCTACGACGCCACCACAACATAGCATCATCGATAAAATATAGTAAAGCAATGTTTACCTTCTCGGCCTCATCCTCGATGTGCAATGCCTTGAAGTATCTCTCCACGTTCCACAAGAAGTTTTCGACTTCTTTGGCATCTCGTACCCCATTGAGGAATTTTGGCTCGGGGATCTTTTTTCTTGTGCCTCCCTACTCGAAGGTCCACAGTTCGGAACGACCTTCTCCAAAATGGCAACTTTGGTCTTGAGTTCTCTGCAACCCTTGACCACGATCTTTAGCTCCTCGTAGCTTTGGACTTTCCTGCGCAAGTCCTCAATCTCCGCACGATGTGATTTGAGATCCTCCTCAAATGTTGATCAGATCTCTTGGATTTGCTTCCGAAATATTGCCATGGACGAAGCGATGACACTCTCCAACCCATTGTAGAACTCTTCTAGCCTTGCGTTACTTTACTCCACGGGACCATGCGCATCCCTATGTCCCTCGAACCGGTCTCCAAGATCTCGAGGCGTTCTGCAAGATCGGCAAGGGTACGCTCCGTCGTAGGCTCATTTCTCTTGCCCCTCATGTTGGTCTTGTGTTCCTCTCCTTAGGCGACGGGCCTCTCCTGGACGCTCTCGGATGTTGACATGGCACCAACCAACCTGACTCCGATACCACTTGTCACGGCCTTAGTAAATTTTTCTTACTTTGACCCGTGCGGCGCACGAACTTCCTCCTCGAAGACCCTTGCAAGCCTTCCCCCAAACGCTTAGCTGGATCGCTATGACGAAAATGAAAAAATTGTGGAGCAAAAGAGAGAGATTGAAATATTGAAAACTCTATTACTAGAAAGAGTTTACAACTTTTTGGTGGTGAGAAACAATTAAGCCTCCCACTTATTTCTCAAGAACTTTACAAGAAACTTCTGGAATAGAAATATTCCAAAAATTATTCTCTGCATTATTTTAAATGCTAGATATGTACAAAGAACCCTCAAGAAAGTATAAATCCTCTAAAAAAAAATGGACCAAAAAAGTAGACCAAAAATATTTTACGTGACACCTAGGTATAAAATAGTGGCTAATGGTGCTTAAGGGACGACTTTGCACAATTTAAAGCAAAGGGTGTTTTGTTCCTACTGACCAGGGTGGATCCTCTTTGTCCTAAACTCCTGGTTAGTGATCATCAGTGTGGGGAAGCTAAGCTAGTAGTAAACTCATAGCAGAAAATACGAAGCTAGCTAGTGCAAGTAAAATCAGGTGCAACCTTTTTGCTTCTTGTCCCTCCCTATCATTATAGGGTTTGCAAATAAGCCTCCCACTTCACTTATTTGAGTTGAGTTGAGACACTCTTATATTATAGCATGATAGGTTCAGTTAAGTAGGCCACAACCATATTTGCTCACGACAACAGTTTGAAGTGTGCCACCACCATAGAAAGTCCAAATAAGCATGCACAATTTTTTTCCTTGATTCTCCCCCCATTTGCATATGCATCCATCTCAGCTGGAGTGCTTTGCTGGTCCTATTCTTTTCTGAGAGAGTTTGTGAGCAGTGGCACAGGCTACTCCTTTTGGACAGATCCCTTGGCAAGTTGGCAAGGGCCTGCCACTCTACTGCTATCAGCAATTCTGCTATTGTATCAGAAAACAAAGTGCATATCACCTCCCCCCCCCCCCCCCCCCCCCCCCCCCCCCCCCCCCCAAGTCTTTTCCCATGCAGGGGAGTAAAATCCATTTTTATTTTATTTTTTATGTAAATATCAGACTGTAATTATAAACTTATGAACTGCAGCAACTGCTTGCTTCCTTTAAACTGTTTTAGTTTTGAATCTACCCATTGTCATTTCACTTATTCTCTTTTTTTTTCTTTTCAGAAACAATGTCTGCAATCAGGGTTGATGTTCCCCAACCCCAATGGTTTTTTTTTTTGCAGAAAAAAAGAATGGAAAATGCTAAACAGTCCGTGGTCAGTGACCGCGGACGTGTCCGCACGGACACATATCCGAAATTCATTGGCCCCCTCATATTTGCATGAGCCTCCCACCGGATGATCTGTCAATGGGGACACGACACGTGACGTGCGGACCATGTCCACGGTCCATGCAGCATCACTCAAAATGAATTCATGATAATTATACTGGTCCGAGCCGAAACCACGATTTTCTGCATGTACCCTTACCAAATAGTCGAACCCGAGATTTTCTACTGTTCCCCAATCCCAATGACTAAATGTTTTGCCCATAATCTTTAAGTGATTGTAACATTATGAGCTTTAGTTTAGTTCATTTGGGAGGAGAGAAACCATAAGGTTTTTGATCGATGATCTCTCCTGATCGGAAATTTTTCGTATACTTTTCCATTTGTATTGAATTTGTAGTATCTGCTACTTTGAATCCAATGTTCTGCGTACTATTTGATCTTAATAAATTTTGGTTAGGTATCCTTGATCTCATTCTTTATCTAAGATAATGTATTGTAGAAGATCAAAATATTAGAATAACCTTCGAATTATAAGGTTACGGCTCTAGACGGACCTACACAAGGGCACGGTCAAGCTGTAGTCCAACCTAAAATTTTGAAAAAAAAAAATTTATATTTTTTCTTGCAATATTTTCTTAATTTTGTTTTACTCTCATTTGATTTAAA
>JAYESA010000858.1:0-7500 GCA_036927795.1 Iris macrosiphon
CAAGTAATAACTAAAAGATATCAAGATAAGGGAAATAGACTTGGATTTGTATGCTTGTCATTAAAACGTGCGAACGGTTACCTACTACATGCTTGCCTATTCAAAATGTTTACCATATGCATATATACAAGTTAGAATGCTTACTTCTTCTTCTATAAATATGCTTTATGTAGAACACCCTTGCCATGCATCAATTATTCAGGGAGACTATGCAAAATACATCACACAATGCTATGTATCCCCTGATTTCAATGCCTCAGCTACATAAATGCAAACTTAACACAAACGCCGTTGATCACGGACAACTTGTGCACAAGGCCCCTCGGTTCCTGCGGACGGTCGCCGGGGCACTGGCACCGATCCGATCCGGACGGAACCTCAAGATTAGTCTCTCCCATAGGCGAGATGGCGTGCAGCGATACATGTGCCTCCGTCACCTTAGCCTGAGACTAAGACCGTCCATTATGGCATCAAAGCCAGTGATCCCCTCGTATATTTAAACCTGTTGCTACTAACTTGTGTCTTCTTGACAGGGAAGGCAAGGTAAGTATTGTGCAGGTGGTTCAGACGGACAGGTAAATATCACCGAACGGTGACGAGTCATTTCAATGATTCTATATCTATGTCTTGTTGTAAAATGAACTAAGGCAAGATAGAAACCCACAAATTTGCATGCTTCATTAAAACAATGTGTTGATTGGTATAGTTGGGATAGCTTGCCTTCACCAGTACGTTTCGATGTACTGACCCTCGTTGAAACAGGTTCCCCGCGCTAGGAAGAACCGAGCGAGGAGCAGGAGACAAACCCCCAATCCAGTCCAGCTGTAGGCGCGCCTCGACCGTGCCACCTAAGAAGCATTTTGAAGAAGGAAACATTTTGAAGAAGAAGCCCTTCGAAGAAGAAGCTAGCCACCGAAGCAATCATGCAGCTTCGTGGCAAGGCAGTCGTTCCGTCTCAAGGTCTTACATTTTGAGTTTAGTAAGGGATGTAATGTACAGGACTGCTATCTCATTTTGTGTCAACACTTTTGTAAGCCCATAGAGGCAATCCATATGACTCAGTTCGGGGAGTTTGTAATAGATGTTCATATTATCAATAAAAGAGAACTTTTCCATGTTTCAATATGTGTTTCAATTATCTGCGTACTCTGAATATGTGCTCGCTATGCAAAA
Source organism: Iris macrosiphon (assembly GCA_036927795.1). NCBI lineage: Eukaryota > Viridiplantae > Streptophyta > Magnoliopsida > Asparagales > Iridaceae > Iris > Iris macrosiphon. The sequence continues at coordinate 1,174 of JAYESA010000858.1, forward strand.
CAAAAATACTTAGCCTTGTGCGGTGCGCAACCTAGGCCCGCACGGCGGTCACGCCCGGGGGACGACTATCGATTCCACGGATTCGGGGCGTGACATGTTGGTATCAGAGCATAGCTTCAAAGTTTCTTTGATTCATGAACTGGAAAAGTTCCCTTAGCGATAACTCGCCTATGCGAACTCCTGAACTCGTTAAGGCCAAAATGAGATACGTTCATGCAATAAGTCCATAATACATTATGATCCTGATGTAATTTACCTTCCTTTCAAGGAACGACGCAAGCGCAACCGTCAGCGCTAGCACCAGGTGAGCCTCGGACTCAGGAGAGCAGCTCCGGAACATCAGGAAGCTCTCGGAGCCAACGAGGCATGTCTCAAACAGACTCGATTCAACAAGTGATGCAAATGTTAACCGAGCAACGACAGAGGGATGATGCCCGCCAAGCCAAGTTCGAGAGCAACCTAGAGGCAAGGCTCTCAGTCCAACAAAAGCAGGTAGATACCCTGCAACAGCTTGTTCAGACCCTGGCCTCCAACCATTCTGCCGCAACGACAGCTACACCAGTAGAGCAGCCAGCGCTTGAAGTCGAACCATCGCCCGTGCCAAGGACGAGGGAAGTGACTACCTTCACCTTTGCAAACTTCAAGAAGGTCTGCAACACGCCATTCAAGGGGACTGAGGACCCAATCGTGGCCCTAGATTGGCTCGCCGAGCTTGAAGATCATTTTTCCCTCCTGGACGTGCCGGAAGACAAGCGCGTCACTTGTGCCAAACTACTGCTTCGTTTCAATGCGCACGACTGGTGGGACGTGCATCGACGATCTCTTCAACTTGGCCATGGAGAGGAGGCGATCGCGTGGACGACCTTTCGTGCCGCGTTTGAGGAGGAGTTTATACCCCCGCCTCTCCGACGTCAACGGGAAAATGAGTTCGTTCAGCTCCGGCAGGGCAGTATGACGGTGAAGCAATACTCTGCAGAATTCAACAAACTGGCCAAATTTGCCACCGCCTACCTACCGGACGCAGCGAGTCGTGCCAGACGATTCGAAGGAGGGCTACGTCCCGGCATCCACGGGCACGTATCCGTCCCACAGTATCAGACGATGAGGGAAGTCTTAAACCATGCCCTCTCCCTCGAGCCGCAGTATCCTCACGTTGCCACCGGCGCTGTGCAAACCCCCAATCACAAACGCCAAGGCAACGACAGAGGAAACACAGCTGCAAAGCGCCCTAACAACGGCGGTTCGAAAAAGGGAAACTCGGGGCAACGATGTGACTTCTGTAGAAGGACAGGGCACGTCGAAAGTGAATGTCGCCGGAAGCACGGGTTATGTCTCATTTGTGGAGCTTCCGATCACGCCCTTCCCAACTGTCCAAAGTTCACCGAGCGTCGTCCTCCGCAACAAAATCAGACTCTGGCACCTCAAGCAAATCGAGCGGCGCCTCAGCAAGGGCGTAATCAAGCTCAAGGCCGAGTCTACACCATGACACGGGAAGAAGCATTAGCTTCGGATACAGTCGTGTCAGGTACCTTACTTTTCAATAATATACCTGCTCGTGTTCTATTTGATTCAGGTGCAACGCATAGTTTTATTTCCACAAATTTTGCCGTGGAAAACAATGTAAAAATGACTCCGTTGCACTTAGATTTAAATGTTAGCACCCCCTCTGGTACAAAAATCCCTGTTCGTTCAGTATGCCTAGGCGGTTACATTTGTATTGGGGAGAAGAAGCTGTCGCTCGATGTCTTAGTTCTAGATGTTAGAGACTATGATATCATCTTGGGAATGGATTGGCTAGGCGCATGCGCAGCAACTATCGAGTGTGCAGAGAAGCGAGTCGTTTTCCGTCTGCCCGGAGAAGCCGTGTTCTGTTACACCAGTAGTCCAGCGAACGATGCGACCAAGGCCTGCATGGTGATTTCAGCAAAATCTGCTCGGCGAATGCTCTACACAGGCTGCGAGGGATTTCTAGCATCAGTTCGGGACGCGCGGCAGGACTACGCAAACGTCGAGCCTAATTCCGTTGAGGCGGAGTTCCCCGACGTGTTTCCGAGCGAACTACCCGGTATGCCGCCCGATCGAGAGATTGAATTCACTATTGACACATTTCCGAACACGCAGCCGATCTCCAAACCTCCATACAGAATGGCCCCTGCAGAGCTGAAGGAACTAAAGTGCCAACTCCAGGAATTGCTTGATCGTGGGTTCATCCGTCCGAGCGTGTCTCCTTGGGGCGCTCCCGTGCTCTTCGTGAAGAAGAAGGACGGAACTCTACGCCTATGCATCGACTACAGAGAACTGAATAAGGTCACAATCAGAAACAAATATCCTCTGCCACGGATTGATGACTTGTTCGATCAGCTACAAGGAGCAGCAGTGTTTTCAAAAATCGATCTTCGCTCGGGTTATCACCAGCTGAAGATTAGGCCCGAGGACACCCACAAAACTGCCTTCCGAACCCGGTACGGTCATTACGAGTTTTCCGTGATGCCGTTCGGACTAATGAATGCTCCTGCGGCATTCATGGACGTTATGAATCGGGTATTTAGACCTTTCATCGATAAATTTGTAGTGGTTTTTATCGATGATATCTTGGTATACTCGAAGACTAGGGATGAGCACGCAGGACACCTGCGGATGGTGTTGCAAACCCTTCGAGACAATCAGCTGTACGCCAAACTGAGTAAATGTGAGTTTTGGCTAGACAGTATATCCTTTTTGGGCCATGTTATCTCGTCTCAAGGCATCTCAGTTGACCCGAAGAAAATAGAAGCAATCACGCAGTGGAAACGACCGGAGTCAGCTAGCGACATCCGAAGCTTTCTTGGACTGGCAGGATACTACCGTCGGTTCATACAGAACTTTGCTAGAATTGCTTCGCCCTTGACGCAGCTCACACGGAAGGGTGCGAAGTTTACTTGGACGGACGACTGTGAAGCTTCGTTTACGGAGTTAAAGCAGCGCCTCGTCTCCGCTCCGGTCCTTACTTTGCCAAACGGACCTGACGACTTCAAAATATATAGCGATGCATCAGGAAGGGGACTAGGATGTGTCCTGATGCAACGTGACAAGGTGATTGCCTACGCGTCTAGACAGCTAAAGCCTCATGAGCAGAACTACCCAACGCATGACCTTGAGCTTGCCGCGGTAGTGTTTGCATTGAAGCTGTGGCGCCACTATCTTTATGGAGTGCCGTGTGAAATTTATACGGACCATAAAAGCCTGAAATACTTGTACACTCAAAAAGATTTGAATCTTCGGCAGCGGCGATGGCTTGAACTCCTAAGCGACTTCGACCTCATGATCAGATACACGCCTGGCAAGGGAAACGTCGTAGCTGACGCATTGAGTCGAGTGTTTGCAGGAAGTTTGGCTATTGATGATAGGCTGCGCCGGGATCTTGAATCACTGGGCATTACCTTAAAAATCAGATATACAAAGTGGGCGCAAGTATCACAACTGCGCCTCGAACCCGACTTGTTACAACGAGTAAAGACCGCTCAGAAGGACGACCCGTTCCTGCAAAAGATTCATGCCCTTATCTCAGCAGGGAAGGCGTCCGACTTTGCGGTAAGCACGGATGGCACGCTTCGAGTGAAGGGAAGACTGTGCGTTCCAAGCGACGCGGCTCTCAGGGAAGAGATACTCACGGAAGCCCACTATGCTAGCTATACTTCTCATCCGGGTAGCACAAAGATGTATCGGGATCTTCGCACGACGTTTTGGTGGCACGGCTTGAAAAAGGATGTGGCGCTGTTTGTGTCGCATTGCATGGCTTGTCAACGAGTAAAGGCCGAACACCAGAAACCAGGCGGAGAACTGCAGAGCCTTGCTATTCCGGAGTGGAAATGGGATGATATAACGATGGATTTTATCGTTGGTTTGCCGAGGACGCAACGGGGACATGATGCAGTCTGGGTTATCGTCGATCGACTCACCAAGTCAGCTCACTTTCTGCCTATCAAATCTACTTGGAGTGCCGACCGCCTGGCTCAGATATATCTCAATGAAATCGTTCGACTCCATGGCGTGCCCGTAACCATAGTCTCCGATCGAGATGGTCGATTCATATCACGTTTCTGGGGAAGCCTGCAGTCAGCAATGGGGACGAAGTTGAAGTTTAGCTCCGCCTACCATCCACAGACCGACGGCCAAACCGAGCGTGTCAACCAGATCCTCGAAGACATGTTGCGACTCTGCGCCTTGGACTTGAAGACGAGTTGGGACCTGCATCTACCTTTAGCTGAATTTGCTTACAACAATAGTTATCAATCGAGCATTCAAATGGCGCCGTATGAGGCGTTATACGGGCGGAAGTGTAGATCTCCTATCTGCTGGGACGAAGTTGGAGAACGGCAAGTACTTGGCCCTGAGCTCGTAGAGCAGACCGTCCAGAAGATTCGGCTGATTCGGGACAGATTAAAGATAGCTCAAAGTCGTCAAAAGAGCTACGCCGACACACATCGGAGACCGCTAGAATTCCAAGTAGGCGACCGAGTATTCCTCAAGGTCTCGCCCATGCGAGGAGTCAGCAGGTTCGGAGCAAGAGGAAAGCTGAGTCCGAGATTTGTCGGCCCGTTCGAAATACTAAAGCGGGTTGCCTCAGTTGCGTATCAAATTGCTCTACCACCATCCCTATCCGACGTACACGATATATTCCATGTTTCACAGCTTAGGAAATATGTGTACGACCCGAGCCATGTGGTAGACCTGGACCAACTGAACCTACAAGCCGACTTGACATACGTAGAACAGCCTGTGCAAATTTTGGATAGAAAAGAAAAGCTGCTTCGGACTCGTTCGGTTCCTCTAGTGCGCGTGCTTTGGCGGAATCACTCAGTCGAAGAATCTACTTGGGAGCTTGAATCTGATATGAGGGAACGGTTCCCCTCGTTATTTCCTAGTGGTAGGTTTTATTCCTTAAGTTTCGGGACGAAACTTCTAATTGGTTGGGTAGGATGTGGTGCCCCGTTCCCCCTATTCGGGGAGCGCGGCTAAGAAATACTAAGACGGTATCGTTCGATCGGGATAGATTGAATTAAGAACTCGTCCTCGTTATGGATTTGTTTCTTCGGAATCGATTCCCATATTCAGTGGACCGTGCCCCAAGGATCGACTTAGCGGCAGAGTCAGGAGGGACCTCTCCGCTGCATTCTTTGTTGCCTAGTTTTCGCTGTCGCTTGTTGCTTTCGTGCCTTGAGTTGGATTTCGGATTTGTTTGGGTTTTCTTGAACGGTTTCGATGGATTTCATTGCTTTCGTTCTTAGGACTGCACTTAAATTCCGATAATGGAAAGAGAGGAAGAAGTACTGATCAGCTGTTCGTGTCAATACAGGTGATCCAGCACTAGGCGTCGCTCAAGCGGACTCCTAAATCACTTCCTTCCTTCCTCCTTCCAACCACTAAAAGTGAGTGGCTACCAACCCGATTAGCTAGCCCCTCTTGCTAGTCTTCACATCTAATTCTTGTGTTCGTGCTTGCCCCGATCAAACGATACCAAGTAATAACTAAAAGATATCAAGATAAGGGAAATAGACTTGGATTTGTATGCTTGTCATTAAAACGTGCGAACGGTTACCTACTACATGCTTGCCTATTCAAAATGTTTACCATATGCATATATACAAGTTAGAATGCTTACTTCTTCTTCTATAAATATGCTTTATGTAGAACACCCTTGCCATGCATCAATTATTCAGGGAGACTATGCAAAATACATCACACAATGCTATGTATCCCCTGATTTCAATGCCTCAGCTACATAAATGCAAACTTAACACAAACGCCGTTGATCACGGACAACTTGTGCACAAGGCCCCTCGGTTCCTGCGGACGGTCGCCGGGGCACTGGCACCGATCCGATCCGGACGGAACCTCAAGATTAGTCTCTCCCATAGGCGAGATGGCGTGCAGCGATACATGTGCCTCCGTCACCTTAGCCTGAGACTAAGACCGTCCATTATGGCATCAAAGCCAGTGATCCCCTCGTATATTTAAACCTGTTGCTACTAACTTGTGTCTTCTTGACAGGGAAGGCAAGGTAAGTATTGTGCAGGTGGTTCAGACGGACAGGTAAATATCACCGAACGGTGACGAGTCATTTCAATGATTCTATATCTATGTCTTGTTGTAAAATGAACTAAGGCAAGATAGAAACCCACAAATTTGCATGCTTCATTAAAACAATGTGTTGATTGGTATAGTTGGGATAGCTTGCCTTCACCAGTACGTTTCGATGTACTGACCCTCGTTGAAACAGGTTCCCCGCGCTAGGAAGAACCGAGCGAGGAGCAGGAGACAAACCCCCAATCCAGTCCAGCTGTAGGC
>JAYESA010000859.1:0-86536 GCA_036927795.1 Iris macrosiphon
ACCATATTTTGGTTAGAATCACCCGTCCATACTCGTTTTTATCATTCTACTTTTATTTATTCCATATTTCAGATAGAATCGCCTATTTATACTTATTTTAACCAATATAATTTATTATATACAATAATTTCGGTTAAAATAACCTATATATACTCGTTTTCATCAATCTATGGCCTATTCTACACCATATTTTGGTTAGAATCAACTATTTATACTCGTTTTAACCATTCTACGCTTATTTTATGTCATATTTCTATTAGAATCACCCATCTATACTCATTTTCACCATTCTATGTTCGTTTTATATTATATTTTGGTTTGAATCACCTATTTAAACATATTTTCTGCATTCTACGCTTTTTCTATATCATATTTTGATTAGAACCACTCATTAGTACTCGTTTTCACTATTCTACTAGCATTTGATACCTTATTTCAATTATAATCACTAATCTATACTCGTTTTTACCAATCTATGCACATTATAATCCATATTTTGGTTTGAATCAATCATCTATACTCGTTTTCATGATTCTACTGTTGTTTTAGATAATATTTTTCAATTAGAATCAATGATCTAGACTCATTTTCATCATTCTATGATTATATTATACCATATTTTAGTTTAAATCACTCGTTTATACTCGTTTTCCCTATTTTACGAGCATATAATACCTTATTTCGGTCAGAATCATATTTCTATACTCATTTCACCAATCTAGGCCGGTTATATACTATATTTCGGTTATAATTACACGTATATACTCGTTTTCACCATCTACGCCCATTCTACATCCTAATTTTGGTTAAAAATTACTAGATGTTTATTTCTTTATTATACACTTGTCTTATACCATATTTTGGTTAGAATCACTCGTCCATACTCATTTTTATCATTCTACATTCATTTATTCTATATTTCGGTTAGAATCGCCTATTTGTACTTAATTTTACCAATATAAGTCATTCTATACAATAATTTTGGTTAAAATCACCTATATGTACTCATTTTTATCAATCTATGGCATATTCTATATCATATTTCAGTTAGAATCACCCATCTATACTCGTTTTAACCATTCTACGCTCATTCTATGTCATATTTCTGTTAGAAGCACTTATCTATACTTGTTTTTGCCATTCTACGTCCATTTTATAACATATTTTGGTTAGAATCACCTATCTAAACACGTTTTCTGCATTCTACTCTTATTTTATACCATATTTTGATTAGAACCACTTATTAGTACTCGTTTTTACCATTCTACGAGCATTTGATATATTATTTTGATTACAATTATATTTTAATACTCATTTTCCATAAATCTATGCCACTTTTACATCTTATTTCGATTAGAATCACTAAACTATACTCGTTGTCACCAATCTACGCATATTCTAATCTATATTATTTTTATATATTTATTATATATGTATTTTCTTTCAGTCATAATTATATATTATATATGTTAACACACACTTGACACATAGTATCATGGAAGGGGAGGACAATCAGTAGGCGTATGGGCTACCCACTCTGGTAAACTGTAGTAACTAGCACGCACTACGGTAGTTGTGTCGCGATGATCTCTACCCTCGCGGTATGTCGGCTTCTGGTGTCACGATGGTCGCTACCCTCGCGGTATGACGGCTTATGATATACATGGACGTGCGTGTGAGTTGTGAGATAGCATGTGTAGCCTACACCTACCCATACGTCGAAAGGTTGTCCTCATTATGCATTCATATAGATTGTCTAGTACAACGTACTTATAAATTTTCTGTCTATTATGCATGTTTTACTGTATTCAATTGGCATACTTCTATGTATCTTGTTACGTCCCTCTGAGGACCTGGTCCCTTTCCAGGTGTAGACGATCTTGACTATTCGCAGGAGTACGGATCAGTACTTGCTACTTGTCTCTCTTTCAAGGAGGTCTTCTCTTCGAGTCTCATTGTTCATTAGATGTACTTATTTGGTTTCTCTTATATTCTAGTTTGGTAGTGGATTTGTCTTCATCCAACTACTTGTTCTTATCAAGCATCTTATACATGATTCAGTTATATAGTTGATTGGATATTCATTTCTATTTGATTCTGTGGATGAGATCTAGTTATGCCCTGTGACTTATGACATAAATTTATACTACATGTGAGGTAATATTCATATTACAGCGTATGTGTGTATTATGGTATCTATATATTGGAGTTGCCATATACATACGACTGATATGCTTACGTATTCCTGGTCCTACGTATTTTGGGGGTGGGGCGTGACATAATTACCTATCTATACTCGTGTTCATCAATCAATGGCCTATTCTACACCATATTTTAGTTAGAATCAACCATTTATACTCGTTCTAACCATTCTACGCTTATTCTATGTCATATTTATATTAAAATCACCCATATATTCTTATTTTTACCATTCTACGTCCGTTTTTATACCATCTTTTGGTTAGAATCACCTATATAAATACGTTTTCAGCATTCTACGCTTATTCTATACCATATTTCGATTAGAACCACTCATTAGTACTCGTTTTCACCATTCTACAAGCAGTTGATACCTTATTTCGATTATAATTATATTTCAATACTCGTTTTCCACAAATTTATGCCACTTTTATACCTTATTTCGATTATAATCACCAATCTATACTCGTTTTTACCAATGTAAGCATATTCTAATCCATATTTCAGTTATAATCACTCATCTATACTCGTTTTCACTATTCTACCGTTGTTTTAGACAATATTTTTTTAATTAGAATCAATGATCTAGACTCGCTTTCATCATTATACGATTATATTATACCATGTTTCAGTTCGAATCACTCGTTTATACTCGTTTTTCCCATTTTACGAGCATGTAATACCTTATTTCGGTTAGAATCATATTTCTATACTCGTTTCACCAATCTAGGCCGGTTATATACTATATTTCGGTTAGAATTACACGTATATACTCGTTTTTACCATCTACGCCCATTTTATATCCTAATTTTGGTTAAAATCACTAGATGTTTATTTTTTTCACTATACACTTGTCTTATACCACATTTTGGTTAGAATCACTCGTCCATACTAGTTTTTATCATTCTACATTCATTTATTCTATATTTCGGTTAGAATAGCCTATTTATACTTATTTTCACCAATATAAGTCATTATATACAATAATTTTGGTTAGAATCACCTATCTATACTCGTTTTTATCAATCTATGGCATATTCTATATTATATTTCGGTTATAATCACCCATCAATACTCGTTTTAACCATTCTACGCTCATTCTATTTAATATTTATGTTAGAATCACCCATCTATACTTGTTTTTACCATTCTACATCTGTTTTATACCATATTTTGGTTAGAATCACCTATCTAAACACGTTTTCAGCATTCTATGCTTATTTTATACCATATTTTTATTAGAACCACTCATTATTACTTATTTTCACCATTTTACGAGCATTTGATACCTTATTTCGATTATAATCATATTTCAATACTCGTTTTCCATAAATCTATGCCACTTTTATATCTTATTTCGATTAGAATCACCAAACAATACTCGTTGTCACTAATCTACGCACATTCTAATCCATATTTCGGTTTGGATCACCCATCTATAGTCATTTTAACCACTCAACGCTCATTCTTTGTCATATTTTAATTAGAATCACACATCTATACTTGCTTTCACCATTATATGTCTATTTTATAGCATATTTTTGTTAGAATCACCGATCTAAACATGTTTTCAGCATTCTACGTTCATTCTATATCATATTTCAGCTAGAACCATTCATTTATACTCGTTTTCACCATTCTTTGAGCATTTGATAACTTATTTCGTTTATATCATATTTTAATACCCGTTTTCACAAATCTATGCTACTTTTACACCATATTTCGATTAGAATCACCCATCTATATTTGTTTTTACTGATCTACAAACATTCTAAATATATTTCGGTTAGAATCAGTCATCTATACTTGTATCAGTCATCTATACTCATTTTCAGGGCTCTACCCCTATTTTATACCATATTTTGATTAAAATCAAAGATCAAAACTTGAATTCATCATTATACGATCATATTATACCATATTTTGGTTTGAAATAACTTATTTATAGTCATTTTTATTATTTTACGAGCATTTGATACCTTATTTCGATTAGAATCACATTTTTATACTTGTTTCACCAATCTAGGCCTGTTATATAATATAATTCGGTTAGAATCACACGTCTATACTTGTTTTCACCATCTACGCCCATTCTACACCCTAATTTTGGTTAGAATCACTAGATGCTCAATTTTACCATTATATACTTATCATATACCATATTTTGGTTAGAATCACCCGTCCATACTCGTTTTTATCATTCTACATTCATTTAATTCCATATTTCGGTTAGAATCGCTGATTTATACTTATTTTCACCATTATAAGTTATTTTATACAATAATTTTTGTTAAATTCACTTGTCTATACTTGTTTTCATCAATCTATGGCATATTCTACACCAAATTTTGGTTAAAATCACCCATCTATACTCGTTTTAACCATTCTACGCTCATTCTATGCCATATTTCTGTTAGAATCACCTATCGATACTCGTTTTCACCCTTCTACGTCCGTTTTATAGCATATTTTGGTTAGAATCACCGATCTAAACATGTTTTCAGCATTCTACGTTCATTTTATATCATATTTCAGTTAGAATTACTCATTTATACTTGTTTTCACCATTCTTTGAGCATTTGATACCTTATTTCATTTATTTCATATTTCAATACCTGTTTTCCATAAATTTATGCCACTTTTATACCATATTTCGATTAGAATCATCTATAAATATTTGTTTTACGGATCTACGAATATTCTAACTATATTTTAATTAGAATCACTCATCTGTACTCATTTTCAGGGCTCTACCCCTATTTTATACAATATTTTGATTAAAATAAAAGATCTAAACTTGTTTTCATCATTATACGATCATATTATAGCATGTTTCGGTTCGAAATAACTTGTTTATACTCGTTTTTACTTTTTTACGAGCATTTGATACCTTATTTCGGTTAGAATCACATTTTTATACTCGTTTCACCAATCTAAGCCGGTTATATACTATAATTCGGTTAGAATCACACGTCTATACTCGTTTTTTCCATCTACGCCCATTCTATACCCTAATTTTGGTTAGAATTATTAGATACTCATTTTTACCATTATATACTTATCTTATACCATATTTTGGTTAGAATCATCCGTCCATACTCGTTTTTATCATTATACGGTCATTTAATTCCATTTTTTGGTTAGAATCGCCTATTTATACTTATTTTCACCAATATAAGTTATTTTATACAATAATTTCAATTAGAATCACCTATCTATACTCTTTTTCATTAATCTATTGCCTATTCGATACCATATTTTGGTTAAAATTATCCATCTATACTCGTTTTAACCATTTTTACGCTTATTCTATGTCATATTTCTGTTAGAATCATCCATCGTTACTTGTTTTTACTATTCTACGTCCGTTTTATAGCATATTTTGGTTAGAATCATCGATCTAAACATGTTTTCAGTATTCTACATTCATTCTATATCATATTTTAGTTAGAACCACTAATTTATACTAATTTTCACCATTCTTTGAGCATTTGATACCTTATTTTGTTTATCACATTTCAATACCCGTTTTCATAAATCTACGCAACTTTTATACCATATTTTGATTAGAATCACCCATCTATATTCATTTTTACTGATCTACGAATATACTGATCTACGAATATTCTATCAAAATTTTGGTTAGAATCACTCATCTATACTTGTTTCAGGGTTCTAACCTTACTTTATACCATATTTCGATTAGAATCAAGTATCTAAACTTGTTTTCATCATTATACGATCATATTATGTCACGATCCGTATTCGGATAGTCGAGCACGAGTACGTGGTTACGCCCAGCCTACGCCGCAGAATCGGCGGTAAAATATTGTCTGGGTCATTTCTAACTATCTAACATCTCAACAATATAATATGTTACCTGTCAATCATCTCAACTCCAAACGGAGGAGCAATATGGTATCTCACAAGTATATCTAATCTCAATCACAAAACAAACTAAGGAAGAATAATGCACGAATGGAAATAGCAAAGGAAAGAATAAAGATACAATCCACAATCTGAAAGAATAATACAAATTATGAATCCACCAAAAGAATAGTCTAATACAATCCAATACAAATAATCTAGACCTCCTCGGGCTCTGCAACTAAGTCCTCCTAGTCAATAGGAGTATTCTCTAAAGGTACGCCGTCCTGCGGCCCGTAGAATGTGGGACACTGCTCTAGAAGCCAGTCATCTAGAAAAATATATCCAGTCAGGATTGGAGCGAAGTACATACCTCTGAAAGAAGTTTCAATAGCATAATCGAGAATATAAACAGATATAGAAATGAAATACAAGATCACAAGCATATGAATGAATGAACAAGATATACAAGTAATGTATGAAAATATAGATCAACAATATGAATATCAACAATATGATAAAATAACTGCAATCTAAACTAGCTAATGTGCCTCATAATACAAGTTTATTATGTGATCGGGTTGGGTGAACATGATCAGGTAAGATGGATTACAAGTGAGGTATGTAACCAGAATGTACACGATGTAACAATGGCTTTGATCACATAATCAACTCCTACTCTCCCACCCCCAACTAATACCGATGGATACAATTACGACATGCTACGAACACGAAATATAACTACTGAACACAAGCTGTGGGTGTACACGAATATGCACACTGAACACGAGTAATGTATGAACACGAAATATAATCAATACCCAATATACACGATGAGATACAATATACATGAGTACCCATTGAACACGGTAGGGGATAACATCTCATGACGGGATCCATATAGCACTAGTCCGTGAAATCTCTGTGTCAGGATCAATGTATACAATTCTAGAACATGCATATATATAATATTATGAATTGAAAACAATCAGAGAAATGTACTCACCTGTCATCCTGAGCAAGGTGTGTCTCTCGATGCCCAAGCCGGTGTCTCACAACCTATATATGGTATGTTGAATTAATACAAGGTTCAAGAATGAAAAATAAGTGAAGTTGCTGCAATTCTAGGTCGATACGCCATTTCTAAGTCAAACCAATGAATTCTAGGTTGCAAGAGTCTAACACTAAGTCCCTAAGTTGATACACTATGAAACTATGCTATGCTAGCTAAGAGACAAAAAAATACTCAAAGAGCCGTATCCCAAGATACGCAAGTTTCTAATATGAAAATAAGGTTTTATATATATTCAAGTCAAGTATTATAATATTATATTAAAATAGTTAAAATAGGATACCTTGGCCTTGCACCAATGCGTATCGCACATATCTCGATACCCAAACTCAATACCTTGGGTATTGACCCAATACCTTGGTGAGACCTTGGTATCCTGAGGTAACCCAACTCTAACATATAACTAGTATCTACTAACAACCAAGCTAATACTAACTATACAAATTACACTATAATATATATATAGGCTAACTACTAACACTAACATCCAATACAAGTATTTATATAGAACTAACTCTTAACAAAAGCATACCTAGCTAACTATTTACTAACATATTTGTATCTACACATTACATATAGCTAACTATATCTAAACAAGTATCACTAGCTACTATAATACCTTAACTAACTAATCTTACCGATATCTGAATACTAAAACCTAAATCCTAACTCAACACTTAACTAACAATCTAACAACTAACTGAAACCCAAATACCCAACTAGATACTAAACTGAGAATCCAACACTGACCTCAATACCAAAACCCAACCGAAAATATGAAACTGAAAGACACAGACTGATACGTGGAACACTAGCTGAACTGTGAACACACCCTGGCTGATGGTTCACTGTCTTGCACTTGCTAAAAGCTCCCTGAGGTAGACACCCGAGCATTGCTGCTAATACTGAGGCTTCCTGCACTGTCCCTCTTGCTGAGCTAGCAGTGCTCGAGGCTCACAGCATGCACAGGCTGAATGCCACTGCTGCTCCCTGCTGAAATGAAACATACTGACTGAATTTCTGTGTACACATAGCTTGTGCACGAAGTGCACAGTGCAGTACTGTGCAGTGCAGCTTGCTGCACTGCTCCCTGCCCAAGGGTTGCTGCCACTGCTGGATTGTGAACCCGCTGCTCTCACCCTCTTGACTACACAGTAGCTCGACAGTTGCACCTCTTGTACGGTATCAGTAACTGCCACCTGGTTGTCTGATACTGATACGGAGGGTATCAAAAATTGATACTAGGCCTTGGCTGTCACTTAGCTGCTGAATCCTTGCACATTATTGTGCTGCCTCCTTCCTGTGCATGATACCCGAATGCACCTCCCTGTGCACTTCCTTCCCAGTCACTGACTGAACTGCTCGAGTCCCCTCACACACTATCACACAACCAAAGCACATACACTTATACACAACATATATACCTATACATTCCTCTATGGATATAAATATATATACCAATCTATCTATATATCTGTCATGACCCACACCCGAAATTGGGGCACGAGTACGCGGGTACATCCAGCCTACGCCGCAGCATCGGCGGTAAGAACGCTGTCTAGGTCATGATTCTATCTAAGCAATCTCACACGAGCATCCAATCTCCATAAGGAGGCACGGATGACACAATATAATATGAACAACATACCCAATCACATAACTACCGCACGATAAGATATCGAAGAAATAAAATAAAATACAACACAAGTCTAAATGTAAATAATCTAACTCAACAAATATCCATGTCTCAACAAAGTATGCCTGAGACAAATCCGGTACCAAAATAATCTGCTAAAAGAACTAACTAGATAACTAGTGATTCCGGCTAGACCTTCCGGAATCACAACTGAACTACCAAGTCCAAGTCTGCAGCTACTCACCCTGTGGTCCATAAAATATTGGATACCAGTCCTCTAAGGCATAGTCTGGAAAAATATTTCCAGTCAGGAAGGAGCAAAGTACATCTCAAATAACAGTTCCATTTAATTGATAAGGACTATAAAACAATAAACAGATGATGCTATATACTGAGAGAAGACAGTGAATAAATGCAATGGCAAAATAAAGAAACAGGCAATGTAAGAGATAGGCAATATAAAGAGACAAGCAATATAGGCAATATGATACAGTCAGTGCATATATGAAATGAAGAGAACGAGGTATAATATCATATACGGGTGATGTAGTAAATGATCTAAAAATAGAGAACTGTAACCATTCTAAGTGTTTGAAATAGTAGTTTCAAAATGTGATCGGCTTGGGACTTGTACGAGAGCTATATGGCCTGGCTAATCATACGTGAGGCGTATGATTAATACCAATAATTTAAACTTGTACGATAGGTATTTGATCACATCTCTCACTAGCAATTTCCTCCGCCCCCAACTAGTACTGTGGATCCAATCATGATAAGTCACGATACACGATCAATATCCAAATATATCATGTACGAGGTCTAAATATCAATATCGTGTACAATGTCAATACGATAATCAATGTAATATCTCATGACTGCAGATCCAATCTATATACTAGTCCGTGTAGCACAGTGTCAAGGATCAGATATAACATTTCTAGATACTGAACTTATAGAAATTATCAAATAATTGGAAATTATCAGAGAATGTACTCACCTTGGGTCCTTAGTTGATAATACCAATGTCCTGTTCCAGAGTATCGCCTGGATGATGTAACAGTCCTATAGACATATCATAAAATAATACAACATTTGCATCAGATGCTACACTAACACACAATCAAAAATATATTGAACTCAGGGGCTATGCCAGGTATGGCACTAGTCAACTAGGGTCAAGTGCGTCAAGTTGCACGGGCGTCGCGTCTGTGATTACTGTGCAAGACAGACGGTCAAAATGATACGGGGCTCGCCAGTACGTCAGTGTACATATAGCAGTCAACTAACATTTACAGGGTTACAGGTCAATGTAAAGACGGGGTATCCGTAATTACACTTGGGTCGCCTAGTACCTATATATATATATATATATTATTATACATATTCCTACTAACATGAACATTAATATCCATTTGGTACGAAAAATAGATATGTGTATATATATATACTTTAAATAAAAATTATACTTTGTATATATATAACATATACAGAGAGAGATATATAAAATACGTATATATATGTATATATACTAAAAGAATTTAATATTATATTTACATATACCAAAATACATTTACCATATACAAACATACTAACGTATACCATGCTATATATATATATATATATATATATATATATATATATATATATATATATATATATATATATACCAAAATATGCATTTACTAACATATACTGTATTCCTATATATATATATATATATATATATATATATATATATATATATATATATATATATATATATATATTAATACATACACATACTAACATATCTTATTCAATACGTATATACTAATTAAAAATATACTTTATATATATATATATGTATATACATACGAATCATACACATACAAAAACATATACTATCTATGTATATATTGAATACATATGTATATACACTACACTCATACACGTACACGCGTGCGTGTACGCGAGGGGAGAAGGTCGTACCTGTGCGCGTCTACGACGACAGCGAAGACGACGACGACGAGGTGGTGGACGAAGACGAGGATGTCGACGAAGGGCTGGTGGTACTGGCTCTAATGGTGGTTGTCACTACCACATTCCAAAAATAGGGGTATTTTTGACTTTTTATATATATTTAATATTGCGTGTATTTAATTTAAATAATTGCATGAGATGTGTATTTATAATATTATATAAATACAGTGTTCATTAATGTTTGAGATGGTAGACTTGACCTAGAAGCCCACTAGATGAACACCTGACCGAATTGTAGGGTTATGGAATTAATTTGTATTATTTAGAAATTAATTATTTGAGGTTGTAATTATTACCGTAATTTTATTTAATTATTTTTGCCTTGCCGTTGCTTCGATATTTGGGGCGCTACCCTATCGTTTGTCTTCCAACAAATTTCACAACCTTGCCCTAGACGTGCCCGCCTTCCATTTTGACCTTTTTGTAACTCATAATTATGCTCTCTTGTGCTTCATTTTAGCCGCACAATATTCGTTGCGGACGTTTATTTAATTTCTAAATAAATTCCAACTTTGTATCGTTGTGCGTTCCAATCAAAATTGGAGGCAATCTCGACCCATTTTCGTGTAACCCCAAATTAGGAAAATATTCTGTTCTGAGTCTTCTTCACTAATGATATTTGTGTCCCAACCTAATTTTGGCCCCATGTACTCCTAATTAATTTTAGAACACAGCTTGCATTATTTCTAATTAAATTGGGGATACCAACTTTGACTAATCCCGTTTAATCCCAATTTAATCCAAATATCCCATTAATTAAGCCCATACCAAACACACAACAACCCCTCACCCTACAAAACACCAAACACCAAATCGCCTACAAATTTTTCATCATTTCATGTGTTTGTGCAATTACCCAAATTTAAGAGGGCTAATTTGCAAATGTTGCATTAGGTGTCACCAGCCCATTGGTTCAAACCAAATGGAGAGCCCAAATATTTGACTAGTCAACAACCCTCATCCTTGCATGAGTAAATCTCTCATGTAACCATGACCTAATCCCCAAACCTAGGGAAGCCCCCATCTCCTCCCCCTCACACAACCGTATGCTTTTTTATTTTTTCCTTTCTTCTTTTCTTCTTCTTCTTCTTCTTCTTCTTCTTCTTCTTCTTCTTCCTTTCTTTTTCTTCTCCCATTTTAAAAGAAAGAAAGGGGGGGGGGGGGGGGGGAAATCCTTCCCCGGTCGGTCAGCCCGGCCGAGCACCCGCCGGCTGCCCATCCTCCTCCCGCACCTCCGTTCGAGCCGAGCGTCCCCGCACCTCCCTCCACTGTTCACTCCTCCAGCCCGGCGGCCCCTACTCCGGTCGACGTTCCCTACACTCCGGTCCGGGCAAGCCAATCCATCCACCACCATCAGAGCTACTGCAGCCTCCCTACCCCGGCTGTGCTGCACCCGAGTTCCCTTTCGACCCCGGCGGCCAACCCGAAGCTCCACCGCCACCATACCGTCCCTCCACCAGCCGCACCACCATCGTCATCAGCTTCGCTTCCACTGCTCCTCTTCATCACCACCACTGCTTCACAGCCCGAGCTCCCTGCTCCGGCCAAGACCTCCCCCGACCGGTCCGGCCATCTTCCCCCGCTGCACACCCTGCTCTCCTCCCCATCCCGATCTCATTATCACAGCAGCCCGTACCACCTGAAGCCCCGCCGGCCTCCTCCATTGCACAGCCGACCCTACTGCATCTACCCGCTGAATCCCCGGCCGAGCACGAGCTCCGGTCAGCGGCTCATTCCGGCCAGCCACCTCGTCGCCCCCATCATCGTCATCATCGTCGACGTCTTCGCCGTCGTCGTGCGCAGGTTCGATCCTCTCCCCCCGCGTACACGCACGCGTGTACGTGTATGAGTGTACGTGTATGAGTATGTATTAGTATATAAGTATTCATATATATACATATGTATATGTATGTATATTGGTTTATTTTCATATAGTATATATTTAATAAAATGTATACTGGTATAAATTTAATTAATGTATTAGTATTTGTATATGTTAATATTAAAATAGTATATATGTGTATATATATATATATATATGTATATATATATGATATATTCTCAAACTAATATATATATATACAAATGTATACGTATTGCATATTATTTGATTTAGTATATGAATATAATTGATTGGTATATATGTAGGGTATATGTACTAATATATATATATATATTTAAATATATTTTTGGCATACATATGATGTATATATATATATTGTATATGAGTATTGTTCAATTGGTATAGTATAGTATGTACATATATTTAGTATGTGTACATTATTCAATATGATGTATATATATATTGTTCAACTAGTATATATTATATATGTAATTAATTGGTATACAAATATTGTATATGTATTTAATTTGGTATATATATATATTGTAAGTATTAATGCTAGTTAATAATATGTATAAATGTTTTATGTATCTATCTTCTAGATGACCCAAGTATGACCACGTAGCATGTTAGCAGACTGCCATATGTACACCGACATACTGGCAGGACCGTATCATTGACTGTCAGATTGCACAGCAATCACAAACACGACGCCCGCGCAACTTGACGCACACTGAACCTAGCTGACCAGTATCATACCTAGCGTAGTCCCGAGTTCAGTGTATTTTGAAGGTGTGTTAGAGTAGTGTCTGATGCAGTGTTATATTATTTTATGATATATCTATAGGACTGTTGGATCATCCAGGCGATACTCTGGAACAGGACATTGGTGTTACCAGTTAAGGACCCAAGGCGAGTACATTCTCTGATAATTTCCAATTATTCGATAATATCTGTAATTCTAGTATCTAGAAATGTTACATCTGATTCTGACACTGTGCTACACGGACTAGTATATAGATTGGATCTGCATACATGATATATTGGATATTGCTCGTGTATCGTGACGTATCGTGATTGGATCCACTGTACTAGTTGGGGGCGGGGGAAATATTAGTAGATTATATGATCATACCCAACTCTACATGCATCATAGCTCACCCCATATCTCACGTCGGGTGCGGCCTGACCACTACATGCCTCATAGCTGTTATATATGATTAGCCTGACCACTACTTGCATCATAGCTGACCAATGGTTAGCCTGACCTTACATGAATCATAGCTAATCATATGTAACCAGCCTGATCATGTCCCAAGCCGATCACATGATAGACTGATATTTCAAACACTTAGAATAGTTACAGTTCTCTATTTTAGATCATATACTACATCACCCGTATATGATATTGTACCTCATTCTCTTTGTTTCATTTATGCACTGATTATTTCATATTGTCTATATTGCCTGTCTCTTTACATTGCCTGTCTCTTTATTTTGCCATTGCATTTATTCACTATCTTCTCTTAGTATATAGCATCATCTGTTTATTGTTTTATAGCCCTTATCAATTAAATGAAAATGTTATTTGGGATGTACTTTGCTCCTTCCTGATTGGAAAATATTTTTCCAAACTATGCCTTAGAGGAACCGGTGTCCGACATTTATGGACCACAGGGTGAGTAGCTGCAGTCTTGGACTTGGTAGTTCAGTTGTGATTCCGGGAGGTTTAGCCGGGATCACTAGTTATCTAGTTAGTTTCTTAGCTGTCTATTTTGGTACCGGATTTGTCTCCGGCCAACTTATTTGAGACTTGCATATATATTGTTGAGTTAGACTATTTCTATTTTAGACTCGTGTTGCATCTTACTTGTTTTTTCGAGATCTTATCGTGCTGTAGTTGTGATTGAGTATGTTGTTCGTATTATATTGTGGTATCCGTGTCTCCTCATGGAGTCGGATGCTCGTGTGAGATGTTTAGATAGCATCAAGACATAGACAGCGTTCTACCGCCGATGCTGCGGCGTAGGCTGGACGTACCCACGCTCTCGTGCCCCTATACCGGGTGCGGGTCGTGACACATTTTTAGTGGTGGCCCATGCAGGTCAGACTTCGCAAGTTGTGCGATATCGTGGTAGTGCGACGTATTAGTTGTACTACTGCGTGCCTGCTATAGAATATAGGACATATGATACTAGGATGAGAGATGATACTCAATCACGAATTATTTAAGAGATTCCTGGGACGACCCCTGAGAATCTCATTATGAATTCCAATTTAATTCCTTTCCCCTTATTTTCGTCTGTTCTCGCTTGTTGATATTGAGTTTGATTCTTGTTGACCAGTTGTTAAATTTAATTCTTGGTATCGTTGTTGAGTTGATTTCTTATCGAGATGAATTTTATGGACTAAACCTTACGGTATCATCTGATGACATATATTGATGAGAACAGTGAGAAAGGTAAAACGTCTACTTTGGTTATGGAACCTAGAGTTTATCGCAGCCATACTAGCTGTCATGACGAGAACGTAGGAACCTGACTTGGATGTACATACTGTAGTTATGAAACTTAGAGTCTCTCGCAGCCATACCGGTTGGCGTGGTGAAGATTCTAGATGACATGATTATAGAGTTGCATACCTTAGTTACGGAACCTGTCGTTTATCGCACCTATGCTTACTGGCGTGGTGAGGATTCTAAGCGTCATGATTTCTGACAGACGTGTATGATTATCAGGTTGTATCTTAAATTGGTTCTTAAAGTATTATCTCAACACTTATCTATTTCTATTATTACAGGACTTTATTCCATCGCTTCTTTTGTTTGTTAGCAGTAGAAATACCTTCAGTCCTCAATCCAGTTCCTTTTTGAGCTTCTATTCCTTGAGGATTCCTTGTTAAGTATAATAATTAGTGACTTGTAATTATGTTTCTGTCTTGTATTAGTGTTGACTGAGTGTGACTTGTGAGCTTGTAAGTGCTTCTTGGTTGGATATGTGAGCAGTAGGCATTAATCTAGAGTTAACCCGTAGCATAGTACCTTGTAGCAATAGTTCTATGATAGGCGTTATTATAGTTAGTATTGGCACTATAGATAGAAGGAGAAAAGAGTATCAGTGATGGTTCCAAGAGTTAGTATCAGAGCCAGCATACCCGTCCTGGATAATCTTGATTATGTAATTGGATGATCTATGTAAACAATTAAGTATCAAGGAATTGTGTTAAGGATTAATGGAGCATGATGTTCAATTTGATAATTGATATCGGGTGTGTTAAAGGTAAAGAAATATATATGCATAAAGGGTTTTGATGAGATGTCATGAGTAGAGAAATATCAGGATTGGTAATGGAAGTTATGAAGCATATCACAGATTAGTTTAACAGGCTATAAAAGATTAAAGGGAAATACATATACCTCAATCGAGATGAGGAACCATATACTTACCCATGAGAGTAAAGTGAAACATGGGTGTTATAGAAGGTGCAAGTAATCGTGAGTTCTATTAAGTTTGATGAGATGATCCAATGATGAAGCTAGTATTATCATACTAAGAGTACTAATGATTCTATATCGAGGATTAGTCGAGAATGATGCTAATAACAGTAAGCACTTCGTGCGATGATAATTAGTCTGATATACCAGTTAATATAGATAGAAACTCATTGGAGAAAATACGTGTGATGATAACTTTTATCATTTGGAAGTAATAGTGCAAGTAATTCGGGCAGTACAAATTTTAGTACACAGTTGAGAGTTGTAGACAATGGGTGTATTTGAGTGCACCTTGAGTATTAGAGACCGTGAGTATTTATATGTATATTTGTGGATTTATAATTTGAAGAGTGGAAATAAATTGCAATTTTTAAGAATTTTAAGGAGTTGAGATTCTATGTTATTAAATTTTGAGGATTCAAATTTGATTCAATAAACATAGTCAAAGCTATAAAGATTTTAGAAGTGATTAAAAAATTTTATTTCGATATTGAGTGTTTGACTTTTGAGGAAGTATATGCCTCTTACTTTAAATCATTCGAGAAGTAAAATTTGATGATTTTATTTGGAGGATTAAATTTTTATGGTGGGTAAGAAATATATATTTGTATATGAGTGGATGAAGTGCATACGTAAAGATCTGTTGACTTGGGCATGATTGAGATAGCACTACAAACAGACTTGGGTGTCCATCTAGAGTTGTATTAGAGAGAACATTACTTAGTAGGGCATGTTGCACTTAGTGTGCACTTGAGTGATAAGAACAACTAGTATGAACAATTGCAGTAGGTAAGAGAACTAGCAGTGGGTGTACTTGTAGTAGAACAGAGGTACCTAAAGGGATAGGAGTATCAAACCTTGAATGCATCATTGACCTATGATTGTGTTAGAGGTCCTTGGTATCAGATTTTGGTATTAATAGACATGTGTGTGCAATGAGGATATCTTCATGGATGTCTTGTGGACTAATGATTAGTTGATACGGGTACCAGTGTACAAGGATAGAAATTAGTTAGTGAATGTGCCAGAGTTAAGTGTATATTAGAGGATGAAAATATCCAAGTAATGGGTTAGAAGACTATGTTCTGTTCTTCCTTCCTTCTGTTCCTTTCTATCTGATTGATTGACTGATTCCCTAGTACCGTAGTTTGTATGCATGATTTTCTTGTTAGAATGTAGTTAGTAGTACACCCTGACAAAGACTGCAATACCATGACAAAAGACACCATGACTGTACATATTTTTCTTAGATTGCATGTTGTATGACTGTAGGTAGAATCTTCGTAGACTGTGATTATTGGGGTTGACCATAGTAGATTTATGAAAAGGTTATGACTTGACAAGGAGAGACAAGATGCTTAAAACTTTGAGAATAAGCATTAATTTAAATAAGGAGTTAAGGATTTAATATGGCAGAATTGATGAGTCATTGATTTTATCAAGATTGAGATATGATTGAATTATCATTAAAATTCGAGGATAAATATTAATTTAAATGAAGAGTTAAGAAATTAACATGGCATAATTGATGATTTATTAATTTTAGGAAGATTATGATATGATTAAATTGGTTATTAAAATTGGGGAAAATTTGGGAGATCATCATTATATCTATTTGATTGCAAGATATGAATTTAAAATTTATATTATGAATGTTGCATTTAAAGATTTCCATAAGTATCGCATTGTTGAGTATTTTGTGGAAAAAAAAAGAAATCAAGGAATAAAATCATTAATGGATTAGTGTCGAATTCAATTTTCGGGATGAGGATTTAGATTTTGAATATGCACCGATTGGATTTAAATTGAGGAGTAAGATGATTAATGGATTAATTTAAATTTAAACTTTTCAGATGACATTTCAAATTTTATAAATATACGTTGATTGAAATTAAATTGAAGGATTGGATTTATGGATTAGTGTTTTCATATGGGATTTCTTAATTTTATAAAAGTGCATTTATTGAATTTAAATTAGAGGATTGGATGTTAAATTTTGAGTATTTAATTATTAACTTAAAATTTTGGGGGAAATCGTGATAAAAATGGAATTTGATTTTTATTTCGAGGATTTTCAGGAATACGATAATTACAGAATTTTAAAAATTGTGAAATGACAATGTGGATTGATTATGTGGGTTTTAAATTTTGATGGAAGGTAATATAACGAGTAAATACTACTATTGAGGATCTTGAATTTCGAGGACGAAATTCTTTTAAGGAGGGTAGACTTGTCACTACCACATTCCAAAAATAGGGGTATTTTTGACTTTTTATATATATTTAATATTGCGTGTATTTAATTTAAATAATTACATGAGATGTGTATTTATAATATTATATAAATACAGTGTTCATTAATGTTTGAGCTGGTAGACTTGACCTAGAAGCCCACTAGATGAACACCTGACCGAATTATAGGGTTATGGAATTAATTTGTATTATTTAGAACTTAATTATTTGAGGTTGTAATTATTACCGTAATTTTATTTAATTATTGCGCCTTGCCGTTGCTTCGATATTTGGAGCGCTACCCTATCGTTTGTCTTCCAACAAATTTTACAACCTTGTCCTAAACGTGTCCGCCTTCCATTCTGACCTTTTTGTAACTCATAATTATGCTCCCTTGTGCTTCATTTTAGCCGCACAATATTCGTCGCGGACGTTTATTTAATTTCTAAATAAATTCCAACTTTGTATCATTGTGCGTTCCAATCGAAATTGGAGGCAATCTCGACCGATTTTTGTGCAATCACAAATTAGGGAAATATTCTGTTCTGAGACTTCTTCACTAATGATATTTGTGTCCCAACCTAATTTTGGCCCCATGTACTCCTAATTAATTTTAGAACACCGCTTGCATTGTTTCTAATTAAATTTTGGATACCAACTTTGACTAATCCCGTTTAATCCCAATTTAATCCAAATACCCCATTAATTAAGCCCATACCAAACACACAACACCTCCTCACCCTACAAAACACCAAACACCAAATCGCTCACAAATTCTTCTTCTTCTTCTTCCTTTCTTTTTCTTCTCCCTTTTTAAAAGAAAGAAAGGGGGGGGAATCCTTCCCCGGCCGGTCAGCCCGGCCGAGCACCCGTCGGCTGCCCATCCTCCTCCCGCACCTCCGTTCGAGCCGAGCGTCCCCGCACCTCCCTCCACTGTTCACTCTGTAAAACCCCCTAAATTTTCAGGAATTTTTAATTTGGATTTTTCATAATTTTTTGTAATTTTTGGGGATTTAAACTAAGGTATTTTGAATTTAAATGATTTTTAAATAATGTGGATTAATAATAAAATATTATAAAAATAATATTTTTGGGTGTGAAATGAAAAACTAGACATAGGATAAATTTTCAGGAATTTATTGGACCCCGAAAACATTTTTAAAGCCCTAAAAACTAATTTATATTTAAACCAAATTAAACCCTGAATTGAACCCGGTTTATTTGAAAATAAACCAAACCGAACCGCTGTAAACCGAACCGAACCAAACCAAACCCAGCTCTTAACGGGTCGGGTCGGATCCGAAGTGAACCCGACCCGGACCAGAAACCCGGCCGAAACCCTAAATCCTAATCCTAGCCGACTTTACTGTTCCGGCCACCTATAAAGTTCCCTCGATCTCCACGCTCCACCAGAAAACCTAGCCATCTCCGCCCGGACACCCGCAGCGCCCGCTCCGACCATCGCCTGAACCCTAGCCCTAGCCCTCGTCTTCCTCATCCAGACTTCCCCCCCCCCGTCGACCACCGCCTACCCTCTCCACCATCTCTCTCGCAGCGCCCCGTTGACGAACCCCCTCAACCAGCCCTCAGCCGCCCCGACCAGGACCTCCTCCTCTCTCGTCTTCCCTCTCCATCGTATCCCACGGCAAGCTCCGCCCATCCCTGACATCGAACCCCCTCGACCACCACTCGTCACCCCCGCAGAGCCTCCGTCCTTGCCTCACCATCTCTGCCTCGCTGTGCCCTGCCCAGCCCAGCACCACCACCATCACCCTCTTCCCTCGAGACCTGCCGTCCCAACAGCGCCGCCCCGGCAGCCTCGAGCCCGGCCGACTCGAGCTCGGTCGCCTCCACCGTAGTCACCTCCGCCCCGAGCCGCCTTCCTCCGGCGAGTCTCCGCTGAACCCTGAATCCGACACAGCAGCTCTCAGACCGGACACGACAGAACCCGGACACAGTGTCCCCCTGTGTCGTGTCGACCCACGGACACGAAGAAAACCCCGTTCCACGGAGCCCTATTCAGGTAACCCGTTCTCTTTCCTCGTTGCTCCGTTTTTCGTTCTGTCAGTTGTGACGCGTAGGCAGTGTATCCCTCTCGATGCCCGTGCAACCCGCTCGGTGCGTCTCGTCTTGTGACGATCGCAAACCGCGATCCAAAAACAGGAAAAACAACGTCCCATTTTCCCCCGGAACTGAGTACGCCCTGCCAAACGGGACAACTTGGTCGCGCACGGTCTTCACCAAAAGGTGCGCGCCGTTGATACGGACGTGCGGGATTTCGCAGAAGTTGATTTGGATGTGCGTGCACACCGGAATCAACGCGTATCCGCCGACAACGCCCCATATCTGCTTATTCTGGAACACGTCGTAACTTTGTGTACACACGTCGGATCGAAACAAAACTTGCGCCATCAGACTCGTAGCAATACGCTGGTTCTGTGACCCAAGTTTGGTTCGATTCTGAGAACGTTGACAAAATAGCGTATCGTGGGCCCCGCGGCTCCACTTGACGGGCGATTTTGTGATCGGCTCATCGGAATCCAGTTCTGGAAGTTCCGTTGGGTTCGTATCATCATTTTGGACTTGTTGACACTAAGTTTGACGAATTTGGAGACCATTGGTTCTGACACATTTTTCGGTGCAAAGTGGGCCACACGTGGACCCCACTTTTACCCAAAATTACCGTTTTGCTCCTGTGTCCAAATTGGACAAAAGAGAAGTGTTTTTTTAGCTATTTTGCTTATTCTGGGAACGTTGGTGATATTTATTTCAGCATCCGGAGACATTTGTTCTGCGGCCATAGCTTCTGATCCTGTGTGTTGGACTTTGGGACGTTACACTTTGCAGCTTTCTTACCAGGCAAGATACCTTGCCAAATTGTTTACAGTATTTTGCATGCTTAGTATATTCCTGTATATTTATTGCATTTTTGTTTATTTATTGCATGTGTAGTTCTTTTCAGTCATTACTATATATTAGATATGTTGACACACATATGGCACTTAGTATCATGAGAGGACAATCGTTAGGCGTATGGGCTTTTAACCACTCTGGTAAACCGTAGTATATAGTTCGCACTACGGGCGTGTGTCGCGCTGGTTGCTACCCCAGAGGTATGTCAATTTTTGTAGAGTCGCGCTGGTCGCTACCCCAGAGGTATGTCGATTTCTGATGTCCATTGACGGGTGTGTGAGTTGTGAGGCTTAGATCGAGTAGCCTACCCTTGCCCATACGTCGAAAAGTTGTCCTCATTTGCATTCATATAAATTGTCTTGTACAGCGTACTTATTTATTTTCAAATATTATGCATGTTTACTAGTATTCAAATTGGCTTGCTTCTATGTATCTTGTTACGTCCCTCTGAGGACCTGGCCCTTCCAGGTGTATCTGTTCTTGAGTATTCGCAGGAGCGCAGGTTCGGATGGTTACATATGATTCGAGGGTGTCTTCTCTTCGAGCAGTGATTGATAGCTGGTATTCTTATATTGTGTTTATTGTGTTGTACTTATATTGTATTTACTTTTCCATTCGAGTTGGTAGTGGATTTGTTTCCATCCAACTATCATCCTTAGATACTTCTTATTGAGATCTAGTTTCGTAGATGTTGGTTATTTAATTATATTGATTTTCGTGGATGAGATTTAGATTATACCTTGTGACTCATGACATTTTATACCACTCGTGGATTATATATTCATATTACAGCGTACGTATGGATTTGGTTTCCATATATTGGAGTTGCCATATCCATGCGGTTGGCATACTTACGTATCCTAGTCCTACGTATTTTGGGACTGGGGCGTGACATATTTTTAGTGGTGGCCCATGCAGGTCGAGAGCATATTGTCTCGGTTACGTTACTGTACCGAACAAGCCTGCACCTAGGACTAGAGTATAGGATCTCATCCACAATTGACTATGATTCATCTTTCTCCTATCTGTTCTATTTGAACAATTGTATCCTGCTTGATTCATGTACTTCCCTAATAAGTTCTTTGAGTATAGCCTTCTGCTAGAATATAGGAACCCCTGTTATTAGGATGATAATTAGGGTAGCACACCTATTAAGAATACAACGAGAATATAGACACACCACTATGTTTAGAATATCTAGTGAACCCTAGAATTCCTTATCTCTAGAGTTGGTTTACCATTTCCCCCTGATGTATTATGAAGACTTGAGAGTAGTATAGACACTACTAGAGTTAGTTACAAGTTTACCATAATGGTTGACCCTAGTATTGAGGAACCAATAGAAAACCAAAACTTAAAATTAGGACTAAACCTAACCTTCCTAGTTAGAAAGTATTGGAGAACTGTAAACTTATATCATTGTCTTGTTATTAGTAGACAACACCCTAGGAAGCCTAGAGGAATATAATCAACATTTTTCCCCTCTTCAGCATGCCTCGAACATAGCAACTAGCACCCCACTCCCCTTTAGAAAACCATGATGCTATCTAGAGCCCCTATTTTAATTTCATATGTTGATCCTCTGCAACCCTAGCGTTCGCTAATTGGGCGATGACTAAATTTTGTTCTTCTATTCTTTATCTTGCAACTCGTGCCACTTGACACCTCTGATTATAGACCAAGTGATTATATTCTATGATAGGATATATATTTGCTAAAGTTATAGTTGTAATCTTGAATTTTGAATTGTGTGCCTTGTAGTTAGAACCTGATAGTTGAGTTGTTCAATTAGATTATGATGATTACCCCTAGTTGTAGACCACGTAATTTGTACCCTCACCTCGATACAAGTTATATTCCCTTCCCTTGAGACTAGTAACCTTTCTATTTTTGCTATTGACACTTGTTCTATAAGCACTATGACTAAGGCTTAGGACGACCATGACCTACGTAATATAGGAAGATACCCTAATAAGTACCAAGACCCCTTCTTGTAGACCCTAACAAGAGCTTCTACGGTATCCTTAAGACCATTGCAATAGTAGTTCAATTGTTATAAGTTATGTAGTATACCTCACACCCTAGTATCATATAGTCTTTTGACCCATTATTGAAGTGTAATTGGATGACATTAATTGTATACTAGCATAAAACGACAGTGTTTATTCAGACGGTAGAATTTAGAGGTCCATGCCATAATTGGTCGACTAGCGACTTAGACAAGGAGGTTGTATGATAACTGTAGAGATTGTAGAGTCTTTTATTATTATTGCTTATGTTGTTTTATTTTTGCGAACTTGAATTATTTTGTAACTTCTCTCATCATAATCCAGCATTATATTTTCTGTGCTACCTTGAATTATGCTGCTATTATAGCCTAGTTTTTGCAAGCTTAATCTTATATCGAGCTTGTTCATGACATATGTGTTATTGGGGCCTGATCAACCACACTAATACAAATTGTCTAATCAGAATCAGTGTATTATGGTCTAGCTAGACATAGTGCGCTTGATTCGCCCTTCGCAATACTATTTTACGTGGATTGAGATGTATAGTTGACCAGTAGACAAATATACTTATCCTCTAGATACAACAAAGCATATCATATCAAGTACATAACTGCACCGATGTGAGCATGCGAATAAGAAATTACCAAATTATGATTTCAATCCACAACTGTCTTGATAATTCCCATTTAAATTCTTTAAATGCCTTGATCCCGATACTTCTATTCTATTACCTCCCCCTTGAACTCTTTATTATTGATCTTCGTCTCCCCTTATTTCCGAAGGACGAAACATCTTGCTTGGTATAAGTTTGATATATAGATAGTACTAGATATACCCCACAGGCCAGTCGCATTGTTTGATGACTATCTTTTATAAATGATTAAGGGCATATCATAGATGATATGTTTGGTGTTAAAAACTTTGAGGATTCAATAACATGATTAAATAATTTGGGGCACAGCTTTCTTAGATGTATAGCCTTAGATGATAGATGGGTAAATTCTAAGTTGGGTAGAGACCGCAATGTTCACTTGAGAGGAATTCTTTAGACTGTAATCAAGTGAGATTTGATAGAGAGACCCTACCCTAGTTTAATTGCGAGGACAAAATTGTTTTAAGTTGGGTAGATTGTAAACCCCCTGATTTTCCAGGAATTTTTAATTTGGATTTTTCACAATTTTTTGTAATTTTCGGGGATTTAAACTAAGGTATTTTGAGTTTAAATAATTTTTAAATAATGTTGATTAATATTAAAATATTATGAAAATAATATTTTTGGGTGTGAAATGAAAAACTAGACATAGGGTAATTTTCCAAGAATTTATTGGACCCCGAAAATATTTTTAAAGCCCTAAAAACTAATTTATATTTAAACCAAATTAAACCCTGAATTGAACCCGGTTTATTTAAAAATAAACCAAACCGAACCGCTGTAAACCGAACCAAACCAAACCCAGCTCTTAACGGGTCGGGTCGGATCCGAAGTGAACCCGACCCGGACCCGAAACCCGACCGAAACCCTAAATCCTAATCCTAGCCGACTTTACTGTTCCGGCCACCTATAAAGTTCCCTCGATCTCCACGCTCCGCCGGAAACACTAGCCATCTCCGCCCGGACACCCGCAGTGCCCGCTCCGACCATCGCCTGAACCCTAGCCCTAGCCCTCGTCTTCCTCCTCCAGACTTCCCCCCCGTCGACCACCGCCTTCCCTCTCCACCATCTCTCTCGCAGCGCCCCGTCGACGAACCCCCTCAACCAGCCCTCAGCCGCCCCGACCAGGACATCCTCCTCCCTCGTCTTCCCTCTCCATCGTATCCCACGGCAAGCTCCGCCCATCCCTGACATCGAACCCCCTCGACCACCACTCGTCAACCCCGCAGAGCCTCCGCCCTCGCCTCACCATCTCCGCCTTGCCGTGCCCTGCCCAGCCCAACACCACCACCATAACCCTCTTCCCTCGAGACCTGCCGTCCCAACAGCGCCGCCCCGGCAGCCTCGAGCTCGGCCGACTCGAGCTCGGTCGCCTCCGCCGTAGTCACCTCCGCCCCGAGCCGCCTTCCTCCGGCGAGTCTCCACTGAACCCTAACTACGACACAGTAGCTCTCAGACCGGACACGACAGAACCCGGACACAGTGTACCCCTGTGTCGTGTCGACCCACGGACACGAAGAAAACCCCGTTCCACGGAGACCTGTTCAGGTAACCCGTTCTCTCTCCTCGTTGCTCCATTTTTCGTTCGGTCAGTTGTGACGCGTAGGCTGTGTATCCCTCTCGATGCTCGTGCAACCCGCTCGGTGCGTCGCGTCCTGTGGAGATCGTAAACCGTGATCCAAAAACAGGAAAAATAATGCCCCGTTTTCCTCCAGAACTGAGTACGCCCCGCCAAACGGGACGACTTGGTCGCGCACTGTCTTCACCAAAAGATGCGCACCGTTGATACGGACGTGCGGGATTTCGCAGAAGTTGATTTGGATGTGCGTGCACACCGGAATCAACGCGTATCCGCCGACAATGCCCCGTATCCGCCTGTTCTGGAACACGTCGTAACTTTGTGTACACACGTCGGATCGAAACAAAACTTGTGCCATCGGACTCGTAGCAATACGTTGGTCCTGTGACCCAAGTTTGGTTCGATTCTGAGAACGTTGACAAAATCGCGTATCGTGGGCCCCGCGGCTCTACTTGACGGGCGATTTTGTGATCGGCTCATCGGAATCCAGTTCTGGAAGTTCCGTTGGGTTCGTATCATCGTTCTGGACTTGTTAACACTAAGTTTGACGAATTTGGAGACCATTGGTTCTGACACATTTTTTGGTGCAAAGTGGGTCACACGTGGACCCCACTTTTACCCGAAATTACCGTTTTGCTCCTGTGTCCAAATTGGACGAAAGTGAAGTATTTTGTTAGCTATTTTGCTTATTTTGGGAACGTTGGTGATGTTTATTTCAGCATCCGAAGACATTTGTTCTGCGGCCATAGCTTCTGATCCTGTGTGTTGGACTTCGGGACGTTACACTTTGCAGCTTTCTTACCAGGCAAGATACCTTGTCAAATTGTTTACAGTATTTTGGATGCTTAGTATATTCCTGTATATTTATTGCATTTCTGTTTATTTATTGCATGTGTAGTTTTTTCAGTCATTACTATATATTAGATATGTTGACACACACATGGCACTTAGTATCATGAGAGGACAATCATTAGGCGTATGGGCTTTTAACCACTCTGGTAAACCGTAGTATATAGTTCGCACTACGGGCGTGTGTCGTGCTGGTCGCTACCCCAGAGGTATGTCGATTTCTGTAGAGTCGCGCTGGTCGCTACCCCAGAGGTATGTCGATTTCTGATGTCCATTGACGGGTGTGTGAGTTGTGAGGCTTAGATCGAGTAGCCTACCCTTGCCCATACGTCAAAAAGTTGTCCTTATTTGTATTCATATAGATTGTCTTGTACAGCGTACTTATTTATTTTCAAATATTATGCATGTTTACTGTATTCAAATTAGCTTGCTTCTATGTATCTTGTTACGTCCCTCTGAGGACCTGGCCCTTCCAGGTGTATCTGTTCTTGAGTATTCGCATGAGCGCAGGTTCGGATGGTTACATATGATTCGAGGGTGTCTTCTCTTCGAGCAGTGATTGATAGCTGGTATTCTTATATTGTGTTTATTGTGTCGTACTTATATTGTATTTACTTTTCCATTCGAGTTGGTAGTGGATTTGTTTCCATCCAACTATCATCCTTAGATACTTCTTATTGAGATCTAGTTTCGTAGATGTTGGTTATTTAATTATATTAATTTTCGTGGATGAGATTTAGATTATACCTTGTGACTCATGATATTTTATACCACTCGTGGATTATATATTCATATTACAGCGTACGTATGGATTTGGTTTCCATATATTGGAGTTGCCATATCCATGCGGCTGGCATACTTACGTATCCTAGTCCTACGTATTTTGGGACTGGGGCGTGACACACTCCTCCAGCCCGACGGCCCCTACTCCGGTCGACGTTCCCTGCACTCCGGTCCGGGCAAGCCAATCCATCTACCACCATCAGAGCTACTGCAGGCTCCCTACCCCGGCTGTGCTGCACCCGAGTACCCTCCCGACCCCGACGGCCAACCCGAAGCTCCACCGCCACCGTACCGTCCCTCCACCAGCCGCACCACCATCGTCATCAGCTTCGCTTCTACTGCTCCTCTTCATCACCACCACTGCTTCACAGCCCGAGCTCCCTGCTCCGGCCAAGACCTCCCCCGACCGGTCTGGCCATCTTCCCCCGCTGCACACCCTGCTCTCCTCCCCATCCCGAGCTCGTCATCATAGTAGCCCGTACCACCTGAAGCCCCGCCGGCCTCCTCCATTGTACAGCCAACCCTGCTGCATCCACCCGCTGAATCCTCGACCGAGCACGAGCTCCGGTCAGCGGCTCATTCCGGCCAGCTACCTCGTCGTCCTCATCATCGTCATCATCGTCGACGTCTTCGCCGTCGTCGTGCGTAGGTTCGATCCTCTCCCCCCCCCGCGTACACGCATGCGTGTACGTGTATGAGTGTACGTGTATGAGTATGTATTAGCATATATGTATTCATATATATACATATGTATATGTATGTATATTAGTTTATTTTCATATAGTATATATTTAATAAAATGTATACTGGTATAAATTCAATTAATGTATTAGTATTTGTATATGTTAATATTAAAATGGTATATATGTGTGTGTGTGTATATATATATATATATATATATATATATATATATATATATATATATATATATATGATATATGATATATGATATATTCTCAAACTAATATATATATACAAATGTATACGTATTGCATATTATTCGATTTAGTATATGAATATAATTGATTGGTATATATGTAGGGTATATGTACTAATATATATATATATATTTAAATATATTTTTGGCATACATATGATGTGTATATATATATATATATATTGTATATGAGTATTGTTCAATTGGTATAGTATAGTATGTACATATATTTAGTATGTGTACATTATTCAATATGATGTATATATATATTGTTCAACTAGTATATATTATATATGTAATTAATTGGTATACAAATATTGTATATGTATTTAATTTGGTATATATATATATATTGTAAGTATTAATGCTAGTTAATAATATGTATAAATGTTTTATGTATCTATCTTCTAGATGACCCAAGTATGACCACGTAGCATGTTAGCAGACTGCCATATGTACACCGACATACTGGCAGGACCGTATCATTGACTGTCTGATTGCACAGCAATCACAGACGCGACGCCCATGCAAGTTGACACACACTGACCCTAGCTGACCAGTATCATACCTAGCGTAGTCCCGAGTTCAGTGTATTTTGAAGGTGTGTTAGAGTAGTGTCTGATGCAGTGTTGTATTGTTTTATGATATATCTATAGGACTGTTGGATCATCCAGGCGATACTCTGGAACAGGACATTGGTGTTACCAGCTAAGGACCCAAGGCGAGTAAATTCTCTGATAATTTCCAATTATTTGATAATATCTGTAATTCCAGTATCTAGAAATGTTACATCTGATTCTGACACTGTGCTACACGGACTAGTATATAGATTGGATCTGCATACATGATATATTAGATATTGCTCGTGTATCGTGACGTGTCGTGATTGGATCCACTGTACTAGTTGGGGGCGGGGGAAATATTAGTAGATTATGTGATCATACCCAACTCTACATGCATCATAGCTCACCCCATATCTCACGTCGGGTGCGGCCTGACCATTACATGCCTCATAGCTGTTATATATGATTAGCCTGACCACTACTTGCATTATAGCTAACCAACGGTTAGCCTGACCTTACATGAATCATAGCTAATCATATGTAACTTGCTTGATCCTGTCCCAAGCCAATCATATGATAGACTGATATTTCAAACACTTAGAATAGTTACAGTTCTCTATTTTAGATCATATACTACATCACCCGTATATGATATTGTACCTCGTTCTCTTCGTTTCATTTATGCACTGATTGTTTCATATTGTCTATATTGCCTGTCTCTTTACATTGCCTGTCTCTTTATTTTGCCATTGCATTTATTCACTGTCTTCTCTCAGTATATAGCATCATCTGTTTATTATTTTATAGCCCTTATCAATTAAATGGAAATTTTATTTGAGATGTACTTTGCTCCTTCCTGACTGGAAAATATTTTTCCAGACTATGCCTTAGAGGAACCGGTATCCGACATTTATGGACCACAGGGTGAGTAGCTGCAGTCTTGGACTTGGTAGTTCAGTTGTGATTCCGGGAGGTTTAGCCGGGATCACTAGTTATCTAGTTAGTTTCTTAGCTGTCTATTTTGGTACCGGATTTGTCTCCGGCCAACTTATTTGAGACTTGGATTATATTATTGAGTTAGACTATTTCTATTTTAGACTCGTGTTGCATCTTACTTGTTTCTTCGAGATCTTATCGTGCTGTAGTTGTGATTGAGTATGTTGTTCGTATTATATTGTGGTATCCGTGTCTCCTCATGGAGTCGGATGCTCGTGTGAGATTATTTAGATAGCATCAAGACCTAGACAGTGTTCTACCGCCGATGTTGCGGCATAGGCTGGACGTACCCACGCTCTTGTGCCCCTATACTGGGTGCGGGTCGTGACAGTGGTGGTGGTGCTACTGCTTCGGGTGGCCGCCGGGGGAAAAGCTGGCCGGAGAAGATGGAGGAGGAGTGGGCGGATGCAGTGGTGGTGCCGGAGGGGGACTCGACTGAGGGGGAGAGGTCAGGTGCAGGAGGAGGAAAGTTGTCGATGATGGTGGAGGTGATTCCCGTGGCCGAAGAGGAGAGGCTGAGTGCCCGGGAATCGGAGGGGGTCGGCCAGAGCTGAGGAGCTAGGAGGAGGAGCAGCGGGGGTAGGCGGAGTTAATGGCCGGAGGAGGTCGGAGAGGAATGATGGCACTGGTGGTGGTTCGGGGTCGGGCTCGAGTGGAGGTCGGGAAGAGGATGAACGGAGGTGCGGGGTGAGCTCGGTTGGCCGGCTCGTCGTGGCAGCAGTTGAAGCCTGCGGGGTCGACAGTGCTCGGCGGGTGGCGGGGCTGAAGGTGTCGTGAACGTGGTTGCTCGTGGTGGGGATGCTCCAATTCAAATAGAGGGCTAGGATTTAACATGGAGGATTGGGTTTTCTTCATGCAAAAGAAGGGGGAGAAGGTTGACTACGGTCAAAGAAGGGTTGGCTCTCCATTTGGTCTTGGCCAATGAGGTGAGGACACATAATTCAATAAATTGCATCTAAGCCCCTTAAATTTGGGTATTTGCACAGACACATAAAATGATGAAAAATTGATGGGCGATTTGGTGTTTGGTGTTTTGTAGGGTGAGGGGGTGTTGTGTGTTTTGTATGGGCTTAATTAATGGGGTATTTGAATTAAATTAGGATTAAACGGGATTAGTCAATGTTGGTATCCCTAATTTAATTAGAAACAAATGTGAGTGGTGTTCTAAAATTAATTAGGAGTACATGGGGCCAAAATTAGGTTGGGTCACAAATATCATTAGTGAAGAAGACTCAAAACAGAATATTACCCTAATTTAGGTTGCACGAAAAATGGGTCGAGATTGCCTCCAATTTCGATTGGAATGCACAACGATACAAAGTCAAAATTTATTTAGAAATTAAATAAACGTCCGCGACGAATATTGTGCGGCTAAATGAAGCACAAGAGAGCATAATTATGAGTTACAAAAATGTCAGAATGGAAGGCGGGCACGTCTAGGGCAAGGTTGTGAAATTTGTTGGAAAGCAAAAGCTAGGGTAGCGCTCCAAATATCGAAGCAACGGTAAGGCGCAACAATTAAATAAAATTACGGTAATTAATTACTACCTCTAATAATTAAATTCTAAATAAAATAATTAAATACATAATCCTATAATTCGGTCAGGTATTCATCTAGTGGGCCCCTAGGTCAAGTCTACCAGCTCAAATATTAATGAACGCTGTATATATATAATATATTTAAATACATATCTCATACAATTACTAAATTTAAATACACATATCAAGAAATCATTTAATATAACTACCATAATATTATTAATATATAAAAAGTCGAAAATACCCCTGTTTTTGGAATATGGTAGTGACAAGTCTACCCTCCTTAAAAGAATTTCGTCCTCAAAATTTAAATCCTCAATAGTAGTATTTTTTTTCATTATATATTATTTTCCATCAAATCTAGGTTCATCAAACCATTTAATAATAAAGTAAATCCATATTGCTATTCCACAAAATTTATAAATTATATGAATATCATATTCCTAAAAATCCTCAAATTTAAAATCAATTTTCAAATTGTCACAATTCCCAATAATTAAATACTCAAAAATTTAATATCCAATCCTCTAATTTAAATTCAGTCAATGCACATTTTTATAAATTGAAATCTCGTCCCAAAAAGTTTCAATTCAAACACTAATCCACTAATCATCTTACTCCGCAAATTTTAAGTCCAATCGGTGCGTATAAAAATTCTAAGTCCTTATCCCAAAATTGAATTCAACACTAAACGAATTTCAAACACTAATCCATTAATCATCTTACTCCTCAATTTAAATCCAATCGGTGCATATTCAAAAATCTAAATCCTCATCCCGAAAATTGAATTCGACACTAATCCATTAATGATTTTATTCCTTGATTTCATTTTTCCACAAAATACTCAACAATACGATACTTATGGAATCTTTAAATGCAACATTCATAATATAAAATTTTAAATTTATATCTTGCAATCAAATAGATATAATGATAATCTCTCAAATTTTCTCCAATTTAATAACCAATTTAATTATATCATAATCTTCCTAAAATTAATAAATCATCAATTATGCCATGTTAATTTCTTAACTCTTTATTTAAATTAATGTTTATCCTCAAATTTTAATGATAATTTAATCATATCTCAATCTTGATAAAACCAATAACTCATCAATTCTGCCATATTAAATCCTTAACTCTTTATTTAAACTAATGCTTATTCTCAAAGTTTTAAGCATCTTGTCTCTCCTTGTCAAGTCATAACCTCTTCATAAATCTACTATGGTCAACCCCAATAATCACAGTCTACGAAAATTCTACCTACAGTCATTCAATATACAATCTAAGGATAACATGTATGGTTATGGTGTCTTTTGTCATGGTATTGCAGTCTCTGTCAGGTGTACTACTAACTATATTCTAACAAGAAAATCATGAATACAAGCTATGGTACTAGGGAATCAATCAATCAATCAATCAATCAAATAGAAAGGAACAGAAGGAAGGAAAGAACAGAACCTTCTAACACATTACCTGCAGTATCGGTCTCCTCGACCATCATCGCAAATGCCCCGCCCTGCTGGGGTGGTTCCCTTCGCGGGTGCTGAGCAATATACGGTTCCACAGGTAGCCTAACTAGATCTCTATAATTTGGAGCTGCGCGCTGGCCGGGAAGATAAGGGGCTAGAAGACAATCCCTTACTCGATGTCCTACAGTGCCTCAGTGCAAACAAAGTCCTAGCCTCGTTCTACAGCTCTCCCAAAGGTGACCTGGATTCTTACAGAAATGACAAGTCTGCTGTGTCTCTCTCGGAGGCTGCTGCTAATCCTGCTGAACATGAACTGGTGCCTGGTACTGTTGTTGATGCTGAAATACCCATGGCTGTTGCTGAATATGAACTGGTGCCTGGTACTGCTGTTGATACTGAAACGCCCATGGCTGTTGCTGAATATGAACTGGTGCCTGGTACTGCTGTTGATACTGAAATGCCTACGGCTGTTGCTGAATATAGGGACGCTTGGCCGGTCATGTGCTACCATTCGTATCTCCAGAAATATTGTGACTCCTCTTAGGCCTGAGATCCCGATCCTCTTCTGCAATCTGGGCATCCATCAAGATACCCTCAAAGGTAGCGGTACGACGACCAGACGTGCGCGACCTAATCTCTCTCGTCATCCCCTTTCTAAATTTTTGGGCTCGATCTCCTGGGTCCCGAATCATAGACGATGCAAAACGGCTTAATCGATAGAATTCTGCAGCGTACTCGTCGACCGACATATTTTCTTGGACCAAGTCATGAAACTGACTTTCCAAGGTTCCCAATGCCACGTCGGGGAAGAACTTCTCCTTGAAGAGCTCCTTGAAGGTCTACCAAGTAAGTCCTTGTGCAGTAAGTCTCGGCTCTGTACGATACCACGTGAGTGCGATATCGAACATTTGACTGCCGGCCGCCTCTATCCGTAAGCTCTCTGGAATCTGGGCCAATCGCAGGCTCCTCTCTATGTCCTCTAGCCAGTCGTTAGCGTAGAGTATCCCTTCGATACCCTTGAACTCTCGATGCATCATCCTCTTGAAGTCCACTATAGTGCCTGATCTCTGCTGTTGCTGCTGGCCAGGAAACTGCTGGTGTTGTGCTACTCTCTCCAAAGCTTGGAGAGCCACCTGATGAGCATTCTTCATGCTCTCTCTCATCAGCTCTGTTTGTGCCTGGTGCGCTTCTGCTTGCACCCTTTGAGCCTCAGCTTGAACTCGTTGAGCGTCTGCCGTCACTCTCTGGGCATCTACCATGCCCTGGATTAAGGTAAACATCTGTACCCCGTCAATGGGCAAACCTCCGGAAATCGGAGTCGGTGGAGGAGGAAGGTTGTCCGTCACAGCTGCGACAATCCTCTGAACAGGTGGGGGAGGAGGATCCCCGAAAAGTGCAGATACTCCCACATGCATCAAAGATGTAGGAGGAACTACAGCTGTCTGTCCATCAGGTAGAGAGATGGCAGACCCCTCTAAAGCTGGTGCTCCCACTCTCATAGATCGTGTCTTCGGCGACATCCTGAAGACAGATCCAAAAGAATCAATTAGGGCAATAAATGCGATATCATCAAGAAAGGACAGTAAAGTTCTAAAGAAGCAACATTCAGAAGGAATAAGGATAACAAGATAAATAGATTGTAAAATATTCCTAGTTGTGATTGCATAGGTCAATGATGCATCCAAGGTTTGATACCTCTATCCCTTTAGGTACCACAGTTCTACTACAAGCACACTAAATGCTAGCTTTCTTACCTACTGCAATTGTTGATACTAGTTGTTCTTATCACTCAAGTGCATATCAAATGTAACACACCATACTAAGTACTGCTCCCTCTAATACAACCCTAGATGGACACCCAAGTCAGTTTGCAGTGCAACCTCAATCATGCTCAAGCCAACAGATCCTTACACATGCACCTCATTCACTCATATACCAATATATATCTCTTCCACTATAAAATTCTGTCCTCAAAATAAAATCCTCAAAACTAACTCCTCGAACAATTTAAAGTAAAATGCATATACTTTCCTCAAAGTTAAATATTTAAATACTGAAACAAAATTTTTATCACTTCCAAAAAAATCCTTACAGCTTTGTCTAGGTTCATTGAATTGAATCTGAATCCTCAAAAATTTAAATAACATAATATCTCAACTTCTCAAAATTCTTAAAAAAATTGAAATTCATTTTCAATCTTCAAATTATAATTTAAATCCACATCTTATAGTCCAATAGCCCTAATGTTAATCTTTCTCACTGTCCTCACCAACATGTGTCATCAGATGATACCATAAATTAGTCCGTAAATTCATCTTAATATGAAATCAAACTCTACAATGACACCAAGATCTTAATTTAATAACTGATCAACAAGAATCAAATTCAATATCAACAAATGAGAACGGACGGAAATAAGGGAAATGATTTAAATTGGAAATTATAATAAGATTCTCAGGGGTCATCCCAGGAATCTCTCAAGAAATTGTGATTGAGTATTCACTCTCATCCTAGTATCATATGTCCTAGATCCTATCGCAGGCACGCAGTAGTACAACTGAAATGTCACACTACCACGACATCGCACAACTTGCGGAGTATGACCTGCATGGGCCACCACTAAAAATGTGTCACGACCTGCACCCGAAATTGGGGCACGAGTACGCGGGTACGTCCAGCCTACGCCACAGCATCGGTGGTAGAACGCTGTCTAGGTCATGATTCTATCTAAGCAATCTCACACGAGCATCCAATCTCCATAAGGAGGCACGGATGACACAATATAATATGAACAACATACTCAATCACATAACTACAGCACGATAAGATATCAAAAAAATAAAATAAAATATAACACAAGTCTAAATGTAAATAATCTAACTCAACAAATATCCATGTCTCAACAAAGTATGCTAGAGACAAATCCGGTACCAAAATAATCTGCTAAAAGAACTAACTAGATAACTAGTGATTCCGGCTAGACCTCCCGGAATCACAACTGAACTACCAAGTCCAAGTCTGCAGCTACTCACCATGTGGTCCATAAAATGTTGGATACCAGTCCTCTAGGGCATAGTCTAGAAAAATATTTCCAGTCAGGAAGGAGCAAAGTACATCTCAAATAACAGTTCTATTTAATTGATAAGGACTATAAAATAATAAACAGATGATGCTATATACTGAGAGAAGACAGTGAATATATGCAATGGCAAAATAAAGAGACAGGCAATGTAAGAGACATGCAATGTAAAGAGACAGGCAATATAGGCAATATGATACAGTCAGTGCATATATGAAATAAAGAGAACGAGGTACAATATCATATACGGGTGATGTAGTATATGATCTAAAAATAGAGAACTGTAACCATTCTAAGTGTTTGAAATAGTAGTTTCGAAATATGATCGGCTTGGGACTTGTACGAGAGCTATATGGCCTGGCTAATCATACGTGAGGCGTATGATTAGCACCAATAATTTAAACTTATACGATAGGTATTTGATCACATCTCTCACTAGCAATTTCCTCCGCCCCCAACTAGTACTGTGTATCCAATCATGATACGTCACGATACACGATCAATGTCCAAATATATCATGTACGAGGTCTAAATATCAATATCGTGTACAATGTCAATACGATAATCAATGTAACATCTTATGACTGCAGATCCAATCTATATACTAGTCCGTGTAGCACAGTGTCAAGGATCAGATGTAACATTTCTAGATACTGAACTTATAAAAATTATCAAATAATTGAAAATTATCAGAGAATGTTCTCGCCTTGGGTCCTT
This sequence comes from Iris macrosiphon, assembly GCA_036927795.1. Taxonomy (NCBI): domain Eukaryota; kingdom Viridiplantae; phylum Streptophyta; class Magnoliopsida; order Asparagales; family Iridaceae; genus Iris; species Iris macrosiphon. The sequence continues at coordinate 36,450 of JAYESA010000859.1, forward strand.
AGCTGGTAATACCAATGTCCTGTTCCAGAGTATCGCTTGGATGATGTAACAATCCTATAGACATATCATAAAACAATACAACATTTGCATCAGATGCTACACTAACACACAATCAAAAATACATCGACTCAGGGGCTATGCCAGGTATGGCACTAGTCAACTAGGGTCAAGTGCGTCAAGTTGCACGGGCGACACGTCTGTGATTACTATACAAGACAGACGGTCAAAATAATACGGGGCTCGCCAGTACGTCAGTGTACATGTGGAAGTCAACTAACATTTACAGGGTTACAGGTCAATGTAAAGACGGGGTATCTGTAATTACACTTGGGTCGCCTAGTACCTATATATATATATATTATTATACATATTACTACTAACATGAACATTAATATCCATTTGGTATGAAAAATAGATGTGTATATATATATACTTTAAATAAAAATTATACTTTGTATATATATAACATATACAGAGAGAGAGATATACAATATGTATATATATGTATATATACTAAAAGAATTTAATATTATATTTACATATACAAAAATACATTTACCATATACAAACATATTAATGTATACCATGCTACAAATAGGTATATATATATATATATATATATATATATATACCAAAATATGCATTTACTAACATATACTGTATTCCTGTATATATATATATATGTGTATATATATATATATATATATATTAATACATACACATACTAACATATCTTATTTAATACGTATATACTAATTGAAAATATACTTTATATATATATATATATGTATATACATACGAATCATACACATACAAAAACATATACTATCTACATATATATTGAATACATACGTATATACACTACACTCATACGCGTACACGCGTGCACGCGTGTACGCGAGGGGAGGAGGCCGTACCTCTGCGCGTCTACGACGACAGCGAAGACGACGACGACGAGGTGGTGGACGAAGACGAGGATGTCGACGAAGGGCTGGTGGAACTGGCTCTAATGGTGGTGGTGGTGGTGCTACTGCTTCGGGTGGCCGCCGGGGGAAGAGCTGGCCGGAGAAGATGGAGGAGGAGTGGGCGGATGCAGTGGTGGTGCCGGAGGGGGACTCGACTGAGGGGGAGAGGTCGGGTGCAGGCGGAGGGAAGTTGTCGACGATGGTGGAGGTGATTCCCGTGGCCGGAGAGGAGAGGCCGAGTGCCCGGGAATCGGAGGGGGTCGGCCGGAGCTGAGGAGCTAGGAGGAGGAGCAGCGGGGGTAGGCGGAGTTAATGGCCGGAGGAGGTCGGAGAGGAATGATGGCACTAGTGGTGGTTCGGGGTCGGGCTCGAGTGGAGGTCGGGAAGAGGATGAACGGAGGTGCGGGGTGAGCTCGGTTGGCCGGCTCGTCGTGGCAGCAGTCGAAGCCTGCGGGGTCGACAGTGCTCGGCGGGTGGCGGGGCTGAAGGTGTCGTGAACGGGGTTGCTCGTGGTGGGGATGCTCCAATTCAAATGGAGGGCTAGGATTTAACATGGAGGATTGAATTTTCTTCATGAAAAGGAAGGGGGAGAAGGTTGACTACGGTCAAAGAAGGGTAGGCTCTCCATTTGGTCTTGGCCAATGAGGTGAGGACACCTAATTCAATAAATTGTATCTAAGCCCCTTAAATTTGGGTATTTGCACAGACACATGAAATGATGAAAAATTGGTGGGCGATTTGGTGTTTGATGTTTTGTAGGGTGAGGGGGTGTTGTGTGTTTTGTATGGGCTTAATTAATGGGGTATTTGAATTAAATTGGGATTAAACGGGATTAGTCAAAGTTGGTATCTCTAATTTAATTAGAAACAAATGTGAGTGGTGTTCTAAAATTAATTAGGAGTACATGGGGCCAAAATTAGGTTGGGTCACAAATATCATTAGTGAAGAAGACTCAGAACAGAATATTACCCTAATTTGGGTTGCACAAAAAATGGGTCAAGATTGCCTCCAATTTCGATTGGAACGCACAACGATACAAAGTCAAAATTTATTTAGAAATTAAATAAACGTCTGCGACGAATATTGTGCGGCTAAAATGAAGCACAAGAGAGCATAATTATGAGTTACAAAAATATCAGAATGGAAGGCGGACACGTCTAGGGCAAGGTTGTGAAATTTATTGGAAGGCAAAAGCTAGGGTAGCGCTCCAAATATCGAAGCAACGGTAAGGCGCAACAATTAAATAAAATTACGGTAATTAATTACTACCTTCAATAATTAAATTCTAATAAAACAATTAAATACATAATCCTATAATTCGGTCAGGTGTTCATCTAGTGGGCCTCTAGGTCAAGTCTACCAGCTCAAATATTAATGAACACTGTATGTATATAATATATTTAAATACACATATCATACAATTACTAAATTTAAATACACATATCAAGAAATCATTTAATATAACTACCATAATATTATTAATATATAAAAAGTCAAAAATACCCCTGTTTTTAGAATGTGGTAGTGACAATATCTATATATACATACAATCACATATAGATGTATATATATCAAGGTATCACAATTACTCATTTATATAGATGCATATATATATACTCTCACACTTAATCACACACCCACATAAATATATATACAAGACATATATATATATATATATATATATATATATATATATATATATATATATATATATACACAACTATATACTCTAATATGTATGTATACATATAGACACACACATATACATAACTCGATATACCCTATATATATTATATATATATATATATATATATATATATATATATATATATATATATATATATATATATATATATATATATATATACACACATATGCACGTATAGGAAAAAGAACAAAACATCAAACACGTGGAGTGCACCGCACCCGTATCACACTTCCTCTATGATACGCTTGCGATACGGCTCCAACACACAACCAAATGGATTCCAGAGGACACGAGCAAGTCTAATACACTAATTATGAACAATACGTATAGTAATTAGAATATCTACATGTCCGTGTCACAATGTGATATGCACAAGGCCCCGTGTCAGAGGAAAACCTCCAAAATCACCCATTTCGTCAAATTAACGAGATACGGCCGACACGTATCCAATTATGGACACGACACTAGTCAAAAACAAGCAATCAAGTGTCATTTAGATCTATTAGACCCAATGACAAGCACTACATGTGCCAATCTCAAAATTTTCCCAAAATTGGCACCAAATTGGTCATAACTTCCACCGTAGGTCTCCGATGAACCTAAAACTAATTGCTATGGGGAGCCTATGCATGTGGGTTGGTTTTTCATGGTTAAATCTCAGATCTAGAGTCCATTAGAAAGAAAAAAACTGAAATATACATATTGGGCGATGGATTCCCAATAAAAAGTTCCTAATTGCCAAGTAGCTCCTCTCCTTATAGATCTTGGCCTCCTCCTCCTTGATCCTTGCTTCCTTCTTGTAGATCGTTGGCATAGAAGCCTCAATGAAGAATTTAAAAAAAGATTGGTGAAGAATTGGTAGAGAATTAATGAGGAAATGGAGGGAATTTGAAGAGAGAAAATTGCAGATCTAAGAATTTGGGAAATAAAATAAAATGAGAGCACTCTCTCTCCTCTCTCAATAGGTCGACCATGTAATCCCCTCTCCAAGCAATGTACAATGTCACAAATACCCCTTGGGACCTCTCATAAAAAAATTAATTAGGGAGGGAAGGTTATAGTTTAATGGTTTCTCTAATTAATCAAGCCTCCTAATCCATGGGCCTAATTCATGGGCTCAATCTAAATTAGTCTAAAAGTTGGATTCATGCATTCTAATAACTAGGTTAGGTCCACTACACAAGTCTAAAACAAAACTACAACTAGCAAACAATAAATAATACAATAATTAAATAACCATGCATACACAATTATTAAATATAAATAATCCTAAAATAAATAATACCCATGTCAATTACTAAACTATCCTTGGATAAAAAAGTGAGGGTGACAATCCTACCCACCTTAGAAAAATTTTGTCCTCGAAATTAAGGAAGAAACTATCTACTAAAAGCAAACAATACAATGCAAGAAAGAATTATACCTCACGGCTCGAACATATATGGATATCGCTCGCGCATCTCGGTCTCTCGCTCCCAGGTACTCTCTCCTGGCGAGTGATGCCTCCACGCGACGCGCACCAAAGGAATCATCTGGTTCCTCAGCACCTTCTCTCTCCGATCCAGAATCTCCACTGGCTGCTCTGGATAGCTGAGAGTAGGGCCCACCTCTATCTCCGAGTGATCTAACATATGATTGGGATCTGCCACATACTGTCTCAACTATGACACGTGAAACACGTTGTGCACTCCCTTCAGTACAGGTGGTAAGTCTAGTCTGTAAGCGACTGCACCGACCCTCTCAAGAATACTGAAAGGACCGATGAATCGCGGACTAAGCTTGCCGCCTCTATCGAAACGAATCGTGCCACGTGTCGGAGAAATCCTCAAGAAAACTAGATCGCCAACCTAGCACGAAACACAACCTTAGAACTCTAACAAACAATAATCAAACACAAGCAAGACAAAACTAAAGCTATACCTCAAACTCCAAAGGTCTCTGGTGGCTATTGGCCCAATGTCGCTGTCTGTCCTGCGCCACTCGAAGTTTGTCCCTGATAAGCTTCACCTTCTCTGTTGTATCTACTACCATCTCTGGTCCCAATAAAGCTCTGTCACTAACATCATCCCAGGACAACGGAGTGCAGCATCTCCATCCATACAATGCCTCGAATAGTGACATTTCAATGCTAGTTTGGTAGTTGTTATTGTATGAAAACTCTACCAAGTGAAGGTGATCCTCCCAAGAACCTCCAATATCCAAAACACAGGTGCGTAGTATGTCCTCGAGAGTCTGAATAGTCCTCTCCGACTGTCCGTCCATTTGAGGGTGATAAGCAGTACTAAACTTGAGCTGGGTGCCCAAGCTTGCCTGCAAACTCCTCCAGAAATGGGACATGAAGTGACTATCCTGATCTGAGACTATGCTCACTGGAATACCGTATAATCTGACAATCTGGCACACATACAGTTCCGCAAGTCTCTCTGTAGATGTACCCACTTTAAATGGTAGAAAGTGGGTTGATTTGGTCAACCTGTCCACGATGACCCAAATTGCATCTTTGCCTCCTGGAGAATACGCAAGCCCTGATACAAAATCCATAGTCACATGTTCCCATTTCCACTCCAGAATGGGTAAAGGCTGAAGCAATCCTCCGACCTCCCGCTTTATGCCATACCACCATACATGCTTCCTCATGTCTCTATACATCTTATTGGCACCAGGATACATAGAGTATTGAGAACGGTGCACCTCCTGCAGAATCTCCTCGCACAAATCTCCTCTTGGTACATATAACCTGGTATCGTGTCATAATGATCCATCATTTGCGACGATAAAGTCCTCTACCAGCCCGATCTGAATGTAGTGCCCCGCTCCGTGTTGGCAATATGTATCAAGGTGAGTGGACAGAACTTCGTTCTCTGATTCTTACACGCCTTAATAATGAATCTGAGTTTTTGAATGCTTGTTTTCATAAGAGAATGATAGAACCTGCATTGCATGCTAAATAAGAGAACTCCACTAGCTTGTCTTTGAAATAAACTTATCTGCTTAACTAAGAGAACCTGAAACGCTTATCTAAGACTAAGAGTTTGCATGAACATGTTCCACTATCTCCTGTGCTCCGAGAGAACCATATCATGTGCTTGAACTTGTTCAGTGAGGGCAGCTAGTCCGCAACAAAGATATATGGTCTGATGGTTCGTCTCGTCTGCATCCTAGAGTTTATTTGATAGTGTTTCATGCATTCGCATTGGTCGGACAATGGCTATTGGTGGAGAGATGAACCATATGTCACGGCTGCTACAGAGATAGTGGAAAGCAACCATGTGTCACAGCTGCCAATAATATCAGATAAATGATTCATTGGTTAGCTGGATCAACCGCTGCCGATCCTGAGTTACTCGGAGACCGCACTGCATATAAGATAGTACATTGTGTTGGCTTGATAGAGGACTGCCCCTAGATGTGCATTTGTGTCTATATGTGCATTTATCCCTAGAGTCTTTGAGTATAGCTCACGAGACACGCTGCGTACACCCTGATAACAGAACAATCGGCTTGACTTACTTTCTTGCTTATATCGAATATGAAACTCTGTTTTTAAAGATATTTCCAAAACAAAGTAATATGACTTTGTTCTTCTGCTGCATGTAACTAACATAGGTAAAACTAGAAAGATCACTAGTAATGTAATATTTTATAACATGATTACTTAGTATTAGTTTTAGTGAATATTTGCTTCTATTCAGTTGTTTATACTCACCAGTACTTATAAAAGTGCTGACCCACCAACAGTTTACTTGCTTGCAGGTACTGGATCGTCCGAGGGAGCAATAGGCATGCCTCATCCCCAAGACCTGGAAATTCTGGTTTTGATTGCCTCGAGCATGCTTTCGTATAGAGGGGCATAATGTATGGAACGATGCCTTTGTAAACAGAGAACCCAGTCCCTCGATTTGCCCCGAATACTCAAATGCATAAATACATTGCAACAATGTCTCTCCGCTGCCTACTCGATTGATGCGATGATAGCCAAACTTTAATGATGTTGCCTTGTGCGGGTGCAACCCCAAGCTCGCAGGGCATCATGTTCCGGTATCAAACGACCATACGCGCCCTGCGGGAGCGCCGAGGCACTATAATTCGTGTTCGTTCAGGCGGAGGAACGATGGTCGGGAGGCCCTCGGGGCCGGGGAGTGACATAATAATATCAGAGCGGATTCGATTCTTTGCCCATTCCGTTGCTATGACTCTAAGATTTGCTCGATATGGTATTGCAATAGAGCGTTCCATACAATAAGTCCATAGATATTCTCAAAGAGCAAAAAAGTTTTCTGGATTTGATTATTTCGATTGAGTATGACGAGGGATGAGGACTATTGCTGCTCGGAATATCGAGAAGTTTATCCTTGAAGTTTCGAGGACGAAACTTTTTATTGGTGGGTAAGTATGTAGTGCCCTGCTCCGCGTCGGTACTATGTATCAAGGTGAGTGGGAAGAACTTCGTTCTCTGATTCTTGCATGCCTTAATAATGAATCTAAGTTTTTGAATGCTTATTTTCATAAGAGAATGATAGAACCTGTCTTGCATGCTAAATAAGAGAACTCACCTATCTTGTCTTTGAAACAAACTTATCTGCTTAACTAAGAGAACATGAAATGCTTGTCTAAGACTAAGAGTTTGCATGAACATGTTCCACTATCGCCTGTGCTTCGAGAGAACCATATCGTATGCTTGAACTTGTTCAGTGAGGGCGGCTAGTCCGTAACAAAGATATATAGTCTGATGGTTTGTCTCGTCTGCATCCTAGAGTTTATTTGATAGTATTTCATGCATTCATATCGGTCGGACAATGGCTATTGGTGGAGAGTTGAACCATGTATCATGGCTGCTAAAGAGATAGTAGAAAACAACCATGTGTCATAACTGCCAATAGCATCAGATAAATGAGTCATTGGTTAGCTGGATCAACCGTTGTCGATCCTGAGTTACTCGGGGATCGCACTGCATATAAGATAGTATATTGTGTTGGCTTGATAGAGGACTGCCCCTGGATGTGCATTTGTGAATAGATGTGCATTTGTCCCTAGAGTCTTTGAGTATAGCTCACGAGACACGCTGCGCACAACCTGATAACAGAACAATCGGCTTGTCTTGCTTGCTTGCTTATATCGAATATAAAACTCTATTTTTAAAGATGTTTCCAAAACAAAGTAATATGACTCCGTTCTTCTGCTGCATATAACGAATGTAGATAAAACTAGAAAGATCACTAGTAATGTAATGTTTTATAACATGATTACTTAGTATTGGTTTTAGTGAATATTTGCTTCTGTTCAGTTATTTATACTCACCAGTACTTATAAAAGTGTTGACCCACCAACAGTTTACTTGCTTGCAGGAACTGGATCGTCCGAGGGAGCGATAGGCGTGCCTCATCCCCAAGACCAAAAAATTCTGGTTTCGATTGCCTCGAGCGTGCTTTTGTATAGAGGGGCATAATGTATGGAACGATGCCTTTATAAACAGAGAACCCAGTCCCTCGATTTGCCCCGAATACTCAGATGCATAAATGTATTGCAACAATGTCCCTCCGCTGCCTACTCGATTGATGCGATGATAGACAAACTTTAATGATGTTGCCTTATGCGGGTGCAACCCCAGGCTCGTACGGCATCACGTCCCGGTATCAAACGACCATACGCTCCCCGCGGGAGTACCGAGGCTCGGTGATTCACGTCCGGTCCGGCGAAGGAACTATGGTCTGGAGGCCCTCGGGGCCGGGGCGTGACACTGAACCTATGCTCTGATGCTCCTTAGAGACTCATCCTCATACTGTCCGACTTTGACCTGATCCATCAGCTCTGACTGCACCTGAAGTCCCCACATCTGTGCTACGACTCCAGGAATCAATACCTCAATGCCCAAACTGTCAAGATCGACCAATAAATGTCTGTCTCTAGTCAAGCACATATCTACGGGATACCTGCTCAAAGCATCCGTGACTACGTTGGCCTTTCCTGGATGGTACTACAAGGATATGTCGAAGTCTTTCATCATCTCCAACCATCGCCGTTGTCTCATATTGAGCTCTTTCTGTGTAAACACATACTTCAAGCTCTTATGGTCTGTGAAGATCTCTACTCTCTCTCCATATAAATAGTATTTCCATAATTTGAGAGCAAAGATAACCGCTGTCAACTCTAAATTATGGGTAGGGTAGTTCTTCTCATGCGGGCATAATTGCCTGGAAGCATAGGCAATCACCTTCCTGTGCTGCTGCAACACACAACCCAAACCCTTCCCTGATGCATCACTATAAATGGAAAATCTTCCTGCTCCTGATGGTAGTGTCAAGATGGGAGTTGTAGTCAATCTCCTCTTCAGCTCCTCAAATGCTGACTGACAATCCTCATTCCAGACGAATTCTACGTCCTTTCTGGTCAGCCTAGTCATCGGCTCTGTAAGTCTGGAAAAGTCCTGAACAAACCTCCGGTAGTAGCCTGCTAATCCAAGGAAGCTCCTGATCTCTGTTACTGAACTCGAGGTAGACCACGATTCAACTACTGAGATCTTCTTCGGGTCCACCGAGATTCTATCTCCTATAACGACATGCCCAAGGAATTTAACCTTATCAAGGAAGAATTCGTACTTCGATAACTTGCCATACAGCTTCTCCTTCCTGAGGGTCTCCAGAACAATCCTCAAGTACTTCTCATCCTCCTCTGGGGTCTTCAAATATATCGGAATATCATCAATGAAGACTACAATAAATTGGTCCAAGTACTGATGAAATACCTTGTTCACCAGGTTCATGAACACTGCCGGGACATTGGTCAACCCAAACGGCAACACCAAGAACTCGAACTGCCCATAACGAATCCTGAAAGCTGTCTTCAGGATGTCTTCCCTCTTTACTTTCACCTGGTGGTACCCTGACCTCAAGTCTATCTTGGAGAATACCTTCGCTCCACTCAACTGGTCAAACAAGTCATCTATCTATGGCAATGGGTATTTGTTCTTGATAGTGAGGTTATTAAGTGCCCTGTAGTTGATACACATATGTACCGACCCATCCTTCTTTGGTACAAAAAATACTGGAGCACTCCATGGTGATGAACTGGACGGATAAAGCCCTTGTCTTGCAACTCATCCACCTGCTTCTTCAATTTTGCCAGTTCGCTGTTGTTTACTCTATAGACGTTCTGAGAGATCGGCTCTGCGCCTGGCACCAAATCTATAAAAAATTCCATATCTCTGTCCGGCGGCAACCCCGATAACTCCTCTGGAAAGACATCCAAGAACTCTGTAATCAACGGATGTGGCGGCTCCTGCTCTTCTGCCAAAGCTCTACAGAAATCGCCTTCGCTCTGCTCTGCTCCTCGGATGAACTCAAACTCTGGCTCTCCTGGCATCTAAAATAAAACTCTACCTCCACGCCAATCGATACTAGCATGATGTCTACTCAACCAATCCATCCCGAGTACTATATCGTAACTCGGAAGTGGCATTACGAGTAAACATACGCTCAGCTCACGGTCTCCCAAATAAACTCTCTGGTTCTTACAAACATCACTGACCAGGATGATACCACCCCCGGTCATGATCTTGCAAGTCCTCGCCAACGGTTCAGACTCAAGACGATGCCTCAAAGCAAAAGATACAAATACAAAGCTATGAGAAGCACCAGAATCGAACAAAATATGAGCTGGAAAGGAATCGAGATAAACTGAACCTGAGATGACATCGCCAACCGGATCCTCCACCTCAACAGTCAAGGCAAAAGCTTACCCCTGTCACTGTGCTCCTCTCTGCTGCTGATGCTGGGCAAACTGTTGCTGCTGTGGTAGAAGAGGTCCTCTTTGCTGGCCCGCTGGTGGTCTAGCGGGTGCCCTCTGTGCCTGTCCTCCATCCTGAGCAGGACGAGCTGGGACTTTGGGATAAGCCCTCAACTGATAATCTCCCAATCCACAGAATAAGCATTGGCCTAGCCCCATCTTGTATGTGTCCCATCCGTGTCCTTGCTTCTTACAGAAAGTGCAAGAAACTGCTGCCCTCTGAATCTGATGCATCTGCTGAGCCGGCGCTCTAGCTGGCCCGTGATACTGCTGCCTCTGGTATTGGTAAGGCCTCTGGTGCTGCTGTTGGAAGTGAGGTCTCTTTGCTGGACCCGTGTTGTTGATGGATCCTCCGGTGTCCCTCTACCTCTTAGAGCCAAGCTCTAAGTCATCCTCTGCTCTCTGCGCCTGCCTGAGTATCTCCTTGAAGGTGGCGGTAGGATCTCCGTTGGTGTGGAGTTTGACCTCCCGGTTCAGGCCCTTCCTGAACTTCCTTGCTCTGCCTCTAGGGTTCTGACCCTCCATGAAGCGACCTAAACGGCAATACTCTGCCGCATACTCGTCCACTGATATACCTCCCTGGACGAGGTACTGGAACTGACTCTCCAAATATGTAAGAGCCACGTCCGAGAAGAACTTCTCCTTGAAAAGCTTTTTGAAGGCTTCCCAAGAGAGTCCTGGTACTGCAATCCTCGGGTCTGTCCGGAACCATGTCAGTGCAATGTCAAACATCATACAACCCCCTGCCTCTATCTGTAGCATCTCTGGAATCTGCGCCAGCCGCAGGTTCCGCTCGATGTCCTCGATCCACTCGTTCGCATAGATAAATAATCCCTTTTATGCCCCTGAAGTCCTTCGGGCCCATCCTCTTGAAGTCGATGATGGTACCCGGCCTCGGCTGATGCAAAATAAACTGAGCTGGTGTCATCTGTGGCTGGGCTGTAGTAGCTCTCTCCACTGCTGTAAGTGCGATCTGGTGAGCATTCTTCACGCTCTGTCACAATAACTCTGACTGTCGCTGTTGTGCCTCCATCATCTGCTGGAAGAGCGTGAACATCTGCGTCTGATCAACCACAGGTAGTGGAGGTGGAAGATCCTCTGAAGTTGTCTTCCCTGTCCTCGGCACTGGAGGTGGAGCACCTCCGAAAGCTGCTGCCGATACGCCCACCTGGACCGGTGAATCTGACCTCCTGAATGTAGGTACTGGACCATCGTCTAAGGGTGATGCCCTCATGGGTGTTGAAGTGACTGATCGCGCTATCGCGGCACCTGATCGCTGGGAACGCGTCTTCGGCGGCATCCTAAAGATAGATTGAAATACGAAATCAATATTGAATATGATACGATATCATCAAATAAGGACAAAACTTTATTCAAAGTAAAATAATATTCAATAAATAAGGATTTGCAAGAATAGATATTAGAATTTTCTTTGGTGTGATTGAGTAAACTCTCAGCCTAAATCCTATTTTCCTAAAGCAGGCTCGTAGCAGTACTCTAGGCGAGCACAACTACAAAATCGCACTAATTATGAATCTAGACCTACATGGGCCACCACTAAAAATGTGTCACAATCCGCACCCGGATAATCGGGCATGAGTACGTGGTTACGCCCAGCCTACGCCACAAAATCGGCGGTAGAACGCTGTCGGGGTCATTTATAACTATCTAACATCTCAACAATATAATATGGTACATGTCAATCATCTCAATTCCAAATGGAGAAGCAATATGGTATCTCATAAGTATATCCAATCTCAATCACAAAACAACTAAGGAAGAATAATGCACAAATGGAAATAGCGAAGGAAAGAATAAAGATACAATCCACAATCTGAAAGAATAATACAAATTGTGAATCCACCAAAAGAAGAGTCTAATACAATCCAATACAAATAATCTAGACCTCCTCGGGCTCTGCAACTAAGTCCTCCTGGTCAATAGGAGTATTCTCTAAAGGTACGACATCCTGCGGCCCGTAGAATGTGAGACACTGCTCTAGAAGCCAGTCATCTAGAAAAATATATCCAGTCAGGATTGGAGCAAAGTACATACCTCTGAAAGCAGTTTCAATAGCATAATCAAGCATATAAACAGATATAGAAATCAAATACAAGATCACAAGCATATGAATGAATAAACAAGATAAACAGGTAATGTACGAGAATATAGATCAACAATATGAATATCAATAATATGATGAAATAACTGCAATCTAAACTAGCTAATGTGCCTCAGAATACAAGTTCATTATGTGATCAGGTTGGGTGAACATGATCAGGTAAGACGGATTACAAGTGAGATATGTAACCAGAATGTACACGATGTAACAATAGCTTTGATCACATAATCAACTCCTACTCTTCCACCCCAACTAATACCGATGGATCCAATCATGACACGCTATGAACACGAAATATAACCACTGAACACGAGCAGTGGGTGTACACGAATATGCACACTGAACACGAGCAGTGTGTGAACACGAAATATAATCAGTACCTAATATACACGATTGTTTGATAATAAATGAAAGAAATAAAAATAGGTTTATACGAAACCCCTTCTTAGGTTTACAAACAAGAAGTACTATTAATCCTATACGAGGATGTTAAGTACAAAGTTTAAATCTAGGTTAAATATTGCTATAGGAGTCTGATCTGCAGTCGATCACTTTGTCCCTTAGACCACATGATGACGAAGAAGTGTTGTAGAAGAAGAAGCTTCAGAGATTACAGGAGAGTTTGGACGTTTGATGCCAAAATCGTCAATCACTACTCTCTGTCTGTGCTCTAGGATCTTCTCTCTCAAAATTCTTGACTTTAAGTTCTCCACCTCAAAGTCTTCGACCCTTATAAAATTCTCGACCTCCGACCTCTGTCAATAGAGGACTCTATTTATAGAGTCTCATTGCCATAACCGTCCAGTCAGCGTAGAAGCCGAACAGTGGAGAGTGGGGCGCTCTTTACGCGTCGGTTATCATAACTGCCACCCACGCATAAATGATCTTTTGAATGAGTGTGTGATGCGTGTCCCATTAAGAGGTAATGCGTATAACTGCTATGAAGATCACGGCCTGCAAGCCACGTGGGTAACTGCCCCTCGCGTAGAGATGATTGGTATAGAAGCCAAATAACTGTCTCGTTGGCGTAAAAGCCAAATAGCTGTTCTGATGGCGTAAAAGCCAAGTAGGCGTAGAAGCCTAATAACTGATATGTTGGCATAGAAACCAAGTAGGCGTAGAAGCCTGATGTTGACTGGAATCTTGAGCATATTCTGGACCAGATAGCCTGTTCACGTGCCTTTGCAAATATAGCCTGAGTTGGCGTATTTCAAGGAGATAGCATACGGTGTACTCCTATAGCTGAAAATGGCCAGGTCGGCGTATTTCAAGGAGATAGCGTACAGCGTACTCCTATAGCTGAAAATAGCCTGATGGCGTAATGTGCAGGGATGGTGATGTGGACGTATTAGCCCTAATTATAGATCACCCAGTCATTAAAAGTAGAACCAAATCTCATGCATTAAATGCAGAGATCTGCCCCCATCTCGCGCATTAATTGCAGAAACGTGCCTCGAGTTCTGTACGAAGAGCAGCTTTTGACGTGGCGGTCCGTTTTGTCTCATCCTGAGCGTAAAAGCTCATGCTTGCCTGTGTAAAACTAGGCAGTGTATTCCCTTAAATGCGTAAAAGCAATTTATATCAAGGAAATGTCACTAAACGACGGTCTGGGTCTCTGTGCCGAATCATCATTACAGCCGTCGTCTGGATAGTCGCGCAATACTCTTTGTCAGGAGTCAGGTTTATTTTACTGTCTGACAGGTTCATTTCGAGAAATACGAAGCATTCCTCGTACAACTCATTCGAGGGATGCGAAGCGTTCCTCGTATAACTTCCCGCTACATTAAAAGCAGATAGGTTTTACGCCGAAATGGCGATATAGCAACCTTTTTACGCTGAAGCAGTCTGAAATACTGTATTACGCGATTTGTTCTGGAGCTATATTTAACACTGAACAGCGTTGAAGCTCTATTGTACGCCAATGGCTCTGAAGTCATATTTTACGCTGCACAGTACTGAAACACTGCTTTACGCGGGTTTCCTGTATGTTGAGGGTTTTACGCGTATAATTCTTCAGCGTATTTTTCATGCTTCTACAAGACCCCCTTCAAAGTTTTCAAATTCCTCGTAATTTGAAACACTTTGAATGAAGCATGAAATGGTCAAATTTGACTCGTTCCACGAGGCTGATTTCTCGGCGGATATTTAGGAATTTATTGGGATTTGATGTGATCTCCTCTGCCTATATAAAGACGAATGAGTTAACCTGTTCTTCCCATATTTCCTTCACCACACAGAGATGGTTGCCGAGTTTTATCATGCCGACTTGAGGAGGAAGAAGAAGATGTTCTTTCCATTCATAAGGAGCCGTAAAAGGAGGCGTCTTCGAGCAAATTTTCTCTGCAACGATGGATCATGGAAGGATATCATAGCTTCCTTTGCTCGGGATGATCAGCAATTTCATATGGCGATTCATCCAGGAGAGAGGAAGGGTCACATTAGACCACAAAGCTTGCAAGCTGTAGTTTCTCCCCTCATGACGGTGGACGAGGGCAGACAAACTGGCCCTGTCTTCGAGTATTGAGTTGGGTCTGAATCCCAACTCAATCTGTCATTAGCGTATGGAGGATGGACTTGAAAAATTTACACAAGTCCAGTTTTGTATCCTCCCGCCATTAATCATTTTCTTGTTAATCGGCCGCGGAAGCCGATTAACTGCTGAAGAAGACGGAAAAAGATCTCCACCAATATGATAACCTGGCGTAGCAGATTCTTGGTGTAATCTTTTGGGAAGATAAGAAACCCTTGGTAGAACAAGGATTTCCATTATATGTAATCATGAAGATGAAAAATCCTTTGTAACTGGATTTCCATCATATGTAATCATGATTAATAAAATTTGTCTTTTTTTATGCATCTGATGATTATTTGCCATATTTGCTGTAAGGAAGTCTGAATATGTGCAGCTTCAAACACGTCTGAGTAACTTTATGCCAACTCTGATGAAAGAGTATCTGACATCGTTTCGTCTTTTACGCATAACTGTAGACGCGTAGAAAGCTTCTTAGCATTTAAGTTGAAGATCAAACTGTCATGCTGTTTTGAACGAAGAGTCGCGTAGAATTCTGAATTGTCACTTCTCAAATACGAAGAACTTGCTGTTCAAATCATCTTCTTCAAGAATAGTTTCCCAAAAATCCTTTGAAAAATAGGGCGAGAAATGGCTGTCAAACAGGCCGTACTTGAACTCTTGTAGAAGATTCTGACCGAATTTCAGATGAACTTCCAATCGACCCAAGAAGAAGAGTCATTTTCAATGTTGAACTCTGTGTGTTCTTGGTACATTGGAATATTTTGTAGCCGAGAAGGAGCATTTCTGTGTAAATCCTTGTAACTGTCCATCTTAAAAATTGTTCAGATATACGCGTACTCTGGTCTGCGTATTTTAAGATATGCGAAAAGTCATAGATCCGTAGCATCTGTATTTTCTGAGCGTAGAACCGTAGGTTTGTAGCCTCTCGAGCGTAAAAGATGCTGAGCATAAAAGCATCCGGACGTGAAACCGTAGATTCATAGCTTCTGAGCGTAAAATCGTAGACTTGTAGCCTCTCGAGCGTAAAGTCGTAGGTTTGTAGCCTCTCGAGCATAAAAGCTACCGAGCATAAAAGCATCCGGGCGTAAAACCATAGACTTATAGTCTCTGAGCGTAAAATCATAGACTTGTAGCTTCTCGAGCGTAGAAATCCTGAGCGTAAAATCATAGATCTGCTCTGTGCATAAATTTTGGATCCAGTGACTGTCCGTCTTCTCCTTTTAAATGATAGGCTGACGTATCCCCAAATTATAACCGAATATTAAATATCGGATTTGGTTAGGGATTCGAAGAGTTATCTAAACTCTATAAATATCCTAAGGCCTTCAGAGAAAAACTTTTTATCTGCCTTTTGCAAAACCCTAGATTTCCAAGAACCTTTCTTCTTCGTCTCTTCCTTTGAGAACTCTGAGTTTTAGCCATGGCACCGAAACCAGCTTCCATCGCTAAGGGAAATAAAGCTGCCTCTTCTTCTCGTTCTTCTGCTCAAGCACGAGCAACTCCCATGAGCGAACCCCAATCTGAACGAAGTGCCCCACCGTCAAGCTGTGCACCAGGCGTCATAGGTAAAGCTTTTGGGATGAGAAACGAAGAAAATCCTTCGCACACGTTATACGTGAACGTGCTAGGTCATTTTCTGTACTGAGAGCCTCTTCGAGGAAGATGATGCACAGAGATGTTTTATCTTTTACGCCCATATTACTAATGTGTCAGCGTAAAAACTCCATATTTTCGCAGTCTGGCATAAAAGCTTTGACTGTCGAAATTTGGCGTATACTACAAACTTTGAGTGTTACGCTCTGGATGAAAATTCCGGCGTAATAACTCGAATTTTGGCAGTCTGGCGTAAAAATACAGACTGTCAGATTTTTGTGTATACTGTCAACCTTGAATCTTACGCCTAGGAAATAGGTTCCAGCGTAAAACCTCAAATTTTTGCAGTCTTGGCGTAAAAGCACAGACTGATCATCTTTGGCATAAGCTGCAGGAATATAATGTCTAGTGTAGAAACTGACTTGTTCTTCTTGCATTTTGTAGTGGACTTGCAGACCCCTCATTTGGCTGAAGTGATGGGTTCTGCTGCTGGGATGCTGAACTCCAATTATCTGGAGGACTTGTCCCATGTGACATTCCCCATTTCTGGAACCCAGTACCCTGAAGGGAGAAGAATTCTGATATCGTCTTAAGGAGAACGGATGCTATTGAGCATGATCAGCGGGGAGCCCCTGACGTATATAGATGGGGACAACTATATAAAACCAGCTTTCCTATTCGGGGATATGATTGATAAACAATCCCAGACAAAGCCAAAGAAGGAAAACTAGATTTTTACTACTGAGGGCATGGTCATGTACCTGCCAAGGATGTTTAGAGATTACCCTATCTCAGCATTCTTCCATGCCACGCATCCTAGAAGGATGTCATGGACCCTGACTCCTGATCTTCATGGCCAGCCGGGGAAGATATTTTATCAGAAAGGATCAGACCGTGGACTATTTGTGAGCCGTCCTTCAGGTCCTGTTATGCCTTTCAGGGGATTATTTTCGGGTAGTATCCCGAGTGAAGACACTGCACTGCTCCAGCCGGTTCAAGTATCGACTTTCTGTAATGACTTCATGGGGCAAGGAGGAGTATACCCCAAGGTTAATCCTCGGACCAGCGGGTGGCTTAGCCCCAGAAATCTCCGATGGGCTCGTTTAACTGCCTGGGCCCTGAAGCAATTTCAGACGGAGCTGGAGAGCATTGGTCTGTTCGCGGCTGTGAGTGCTACCAGTGTTGGGTTGCCTCTCAACTCCCACCTGTTTTTGGCTTTGATGGAGCGGTATATCTCGCTCACTGGAACTTTCGCTACTCTACTAGGGGAGTTGGGACTGGCCCTTCACGAGATGGCAGAGATTTCAAGACTGCCAATGGGGGATATTCCTTACGAAGAATATATTCCCACCAATCGGGAGCTGAAGGATGCAAATCCTCGGGAGGTGGCAGTATATCAGGAGCTAATGAGCCATTATCTAGCGTGCACCACCTTCTACAATGAGCCTTCTGATTTGGCTCATACCAACAAATGGGCATCCCATCTCTTCTTTTATCAGGTCAGAGCTGCTAAGCCAGACAAAGTTGTGGATAGCAGAGATAAGCCTCTGAATCTTCTGAGCGTGCTTAATGCTCAAACAGTCTATGATCTTATTGAAGACTCTGGAGCTTCAGATCAGGTTCTTGATGAGGAGATCGAGGGCTATCCTGCGGGCACTAAAACCTGCAGTTATATGAGGCATTGTCGTAAGCCTCTGTCGAGGGAGGCTCAACTGGCTGGCTTCCTCTCCATCTGGTTGCGCCGATGGGTAGTTCCTGGCATCGCGTCTGCTGATCGGATCCATCGTAACACCTTGTGGCCTGCAGTGCATTTGGTGTTTGGGATAAGACTGGGCCTGCTCCCTGCTATGGTATGCCGAATACAGGCTGGCCTGAGGGCCATTACTGATGGGCTGCTTGCAGATGACACCCGGCGTAAAAGCTTTCCCAGGGTAGAATTACTATTCCTATATCTGATGGGATGGTTAATTCTTCATAACCCCAGGGTGATGTCTCCCGGCTCTTCCAGTAGTTCGGAGAATAATTTCTTGTTGAATTACAAGAATTCCACTTGAAACGTGACTACCGTCGTAGACTGTCGACGAGCGTTAAATTTTGCTCATAGCTGGAACCTCTTCTGTATCGTCCCCACTGTACATATCAATCAACAGGGGACAAAACTCAAGGATGAAGGTCATGGGAGAACCATTCTTTCTTCCGAAGCTTTCTATTGGTTGGTCTGCATTAGAACTTCTCACTTACTATACAGAAGTGAAGACCATTGCTTCTTGGAGCCCTACCTGACCAGTCGGTTTTCTAGGCAGTTTGGGTATGACCAATTGCATGTGGGGAATGCTATCACCAGCTTCAAGTCCAGAGGTGGACTTATTGATGGAGCCAGAGGGTGGCGGTACTTCATGATGGGTTGTACTGGAGCAACTTTTACTGTGCCCGCAACTTCTCTCTCCCTAGAATTGCGCATCCTCCATTCATATGTGCAATTTTATGTGGCGATCAATACCTTCCATCGTGATTTTGATATGCGTGAAAGTTTTAGGATGCCCTCTCATAAGTCCACTGGAAGAGAGGAGGTCCCATCAGTCTCTTCTGACGAGGGTGAAGACCCTGTCTGTCCAGACGAATTCTTGACGATAATACCGAGAGGCGTATTAGCTCCGACTGCAGAACCTCTCGTTATCCCCACCAAGCGAAGAGCTCCTACTCCGAAAGAGCCTTCTCCTCGCAAGAAAAAGAAGACCGTCAGTGGTCCTCAAAGGTCTTCCAGCCATGAGGCTCCAAGGAGTGATACTGTTGTTTCCCCGGTCGGGAATGATTCTTTGATCAAAGTTCCTTCAACTTTTAGAGAGGGAACCTCCACAGTTCCGGCTGACAGTGCCGGAGAATCTTTGATCGAGATCGACGCTGCTGCTACTGCTTCTGGTAGTGTAGTGAGATCACCTTCGAGGCCGAGCAATTTAACGATATCTTTATCCAGACCAATAATGGATCTGGCCCCATCTTCGTTTGTAGCTACCTCCAGCGAAATTCTGCTCGATGAGCCTCGATTGGATCTTGGCGAAGGCTGGGAAGAATATCCTCCAACGTCGGTTGGTGCAGTCTCTTCCCCAGGTATGATAGCTCGCTTAGCATCATTAAGAAATAATTTAGCTGTACTGGCTGCGGACGCGACATATATACCATCAGTATGGGTAAATGTTGTCCCTACGCCTCTTTTTTTTAGGGAAATTAACATCAAATTGATATTAACTTTCTCTTGTCTTCTTTTCAGGAGAAGACATCTCAGGGGAGGGTGGATCTAACGCCACTTTTGACTTTGTTGAGGATCCTGCCGATGAAACGGCGGTGCTTGTCACCGAAGGGGCATGTTTTGAAGATGTTGCTCCTTCGTCTGCAGCATTTTTTGATGTCATCTCGCCCTTAGCAGTTCAGACATCATCAGTGGAGAATGAGCCTATCGTAGCGGCTATGCCTCCTTCGTCCAACATGCCAACAACTTCAACTGTTATTGGCGTCTCTTCTTTTATCACGCCGTCTACTAAAGCGACAATTGTGACGACACCCTCTACAGTCGTTCCTGGAAGGGGATTCGCTGATATCGTGGCCACTCCCAGCGTCTATTCGGATCTCGCCATGATAGTTGAGCAGTATACTAATATTTTCAACACTACTCTGAAAATGCTGATATCAATGGTGCTGGAGAAGAATCTAGGCTTTGAGGCTCTGAGGATGTCCTCCCAGATTGTGATAGTGCCGATCAGAAATTTCAACGACGCTGGGAGAGCTGATGCGCTGGAGCAAATAATTAATGGTTTAGAACAACCCATTAACAATTATTTGTAGCTATCCCAAGGCAGCATTGACACACTCGTTCAAGCTAAGTATGACTCCTTAACTGCAGAACTTGCTGGGCAAATGGAATCTCTGAACAAATTCATCCAGGAACAACAGCAGAAGATGGTTCAAGAGCGTGCTGAATTAGAGTATGTCATTCCCCAGCTGGCTAAGTGCGAGACCGAATATGAGGAAGAGGCAGCGAGGGTCCGCCAATTGAAAGATGAACTCGCTAAGACAGAGGAGCGGGCTCTTGCTTTATCGGCAGCTCGAGACGTGTTGAAGGCACGTATAGAAGCGTCTCAGCAAAACTTGACACATGTGGGTGTCATCCACGCAGGTTTTGTACATACTCGGTCCGAACTATCTGTCTTGAATAATGAGGCGGCAAGGTTGGAGCGAGCTTGTGTTGATGTCTTGAACTCCAGGGATGAGAGAATAGCTTCTCTGGCGCAACAGATTCGCGACCTAACTGCTCCTCCCAAATGATGTACCTCTTGCTTTTATATGTAACTTGCTCTTTCTGAGATAATAAAGAGACTTTATCTGACTTTTGTGGACCTATCATTTTGGAATATAAACGATAGATTATGGTGAAAGTGATATCAGAGGTAATATGGACGTGATATACTTTCGGTAAGCTTCAGCTGGACATATCTATTCATAGGTTATATGGACATGATAGAATATGATCTAACTAAATTTGTATACAAAAACTATCAGAGGTAATATGAACGTGATAGGTTTTGAAGTTCCAAATTAGTTGAACATATCTATTCAGAGGTTATATGGACATGATAGAATATGCTCCAACCAGTCTTTGGACGTAGTATCGTCAGAATGAGATCTTCATCATACTCCGTTTAAACAAGGGAGATTAAGCATAGGACTTCTTTAAGAATTTGCCGTTGATAGGAGCCATTAACAAGTCTCCGTTAGGCTTGGCTAATCTGTAAGCGCAATTTGAGAATGTAGTCTCAATCACATAAGGGCCCTCCCATTTGGGGTAGAATTTACCCTTGCTTTTGTGAGTGGTGATCATTGGCCTTTTCACAGCTAAAACTAGCTCGCCAACTTTGAACACTCTTTCCTTCACTTTTCGATTAAAAGCTTTGGAAATGCGTGCCTGGTAGAATGTAATGTGCTGTTGAGCTAGGAGGCGTTTCTCGTCTAATCCTTCCAGCACTTGAAGTCGTAATTGATCATTCTTTTCCTGAGTCAACTCATTAGCCACTGCTATTCTGAGTGACGGAATTTGGATTTCAATAGGGAGAACTGCTTCACTCCCGTATACCAATGAGAATGGGGTACAACCAGTCGGTGCTCGTACCGTTGTGCGGTATGCCCAGAGACATTCTCCCAGTTTCTTATTCCAATCTCTTTTGTTCGAAGAAATGAACTTCTTCAAGAGTTTAATAATGGTTTTATTGAAGGCTTCTGCCAAACCATTAGCAGCTGGATAATATGCCGTAGAGGCCATATATTATATCTGATTCTTATCGCAAACTCGGTGAAATGCTTGGCTGATGAATTGAGGCCCGTTGTCATGAATTATCCTTCGGGGTATCCCAAAGCGATAAATGATATGGTGCTTGATAAAGCTGATCACATTGGATGTCTTTACCTCAGCAAGAGGAATTGCCTCTGCCCATTTGGAGAAGTAATCGGTAATAGCTAATATGAACCGATGTCCTCTGGAAGATGACGGGTGAATCGGACCAATGATATCCATACTCCATGCTTCGAAAGGCCATGATACAATGTTAGGATGTAGATGCTCAGAAGGCTGATGTATAAAATCTGCATGAACCTGACAGGCTTTGCACTGTCTGGCATATTTCACTGCATCTGCAATCATGGTAGGACAGTAGTAGCCCATTCTCCTGATACGATCATGTAGCTTAGGACCGGGTTGGTGTGCACCACATATACCATCGTGAGCTTCACGGATAACCCGTTTTGCATCATCATCGGAGAGACATCTTAGCAGTAGTCCATCGTATGTTCGACGATATAGACTATGTGAGGAAGCATCAAAATAGAAGCGTAGTGATCGTCTTTTAACCGATACTGCCTCTTTGGGATCATCTGGCAAGATTTCGTATGCTGCGAAGTCTATGAAGGGACTTCTCCAATCTCTCTTAAGAGGAACCGTATTTACGGCGTAGCTACGTTCCAGGTGAAAGTTATTTTTCACACAGAAGAGATCTCTGTTGAGAAGGATCACCGAGTTCTACCTTCTTATAGGAATAGCCAGATCTGCAGCTAAGCTGGCCAGAGCATCAGCTTCCAGATTTTAAGATCGAGGCACATGTTCTAGGAAGAATTATTTAAAAGACATGGCTATCTCGATCGTTGCTTGGTGATAAGGAATGAGGTCAGGATTACGGACTTCGTATACTCCTCTGACCTGATTGACGATCAGCTGAGAATCACCAAAAGCTTCCAGGTATTCAACCTCCAATTCTTTAGCGACTTGAAGCCCGATGAGTAGAGCGTTATACTCTACCACATTATTAGAGCAGGGTTTGCTAAGAGAATAAGCTCGATAGATAACGAGTTTGTCAGGAGTCACCAAAATAATTCCTACTCCTGAAACCACGTTTCCCTTGGGACCAGTCCAAGAGGCACCATCGAAGAATAGCTGCCATGTATCATCTTCCATTGCAGAGTTGCATTCCGCAACTTCGTCGGGGATGTCCTCGTATAGTTTGGAGGTTTCCGGAATCGGATGAGCAGCCAAGAAGTCAGCCAAAGCTTGACCTTTTATGGACTTCTGAGGGACATACACCATATCATACGGTATTAGCAACATCGCCCAAGTCGCAAGTCGAGAATTAAGAACACTCGGCTTACTCATTAATACCCGAAGAGGATTGATTCTGGAGATAATGTGAATAGTTTGACCTGTAACGTAATGTCGCGTCTTCTGAATGGCGAACATTAGGGCCAAGCATTCTTTTTCCACTGGATTATACCGGTGTTTAGCTCCTACCATCATCCTGCTGATGTAGTAGATAGCCTGTTCATGACCCTCATCGTTCTTCTGTGCGAGGAGAGCTCCTAAAGAATGATCTATTGCTCGAACATACAGCAAAAATGGTCTTCCTATGACGGGAGGCACCATAACTGGAGGATTAGTGAGGTAGCGTTTGATATCGTCAAACGCTTGCTGACAGGCTTCGTCCCATACAAAGGACACTCCTTTCTTCATCAGGCAGGAAAATGGTTGACATCTCCCAGAAAGGTTGGAAATGAATCTCCTGATATAAGCTATACGACCTTGAAATCCCCTGAGTTCCCTCAGATTACGGGGTGGTCGCATCTCAAGGATGGCCTTTACTTTATTAGGGTCGACTTGAATGCCCTTAGCGGTAATGACAAATCCCAGGAATTTGCCACTAGATACACCGAGAAAGGACTTTGTAGGGTTCATTTTGAGTTGATGTTGGCGCATCAATTCGAACACTGTCTTCAAGTCTTGGATGTGATTAGCCTTGAGGCGGCTTTTGACAACGATGTCGTCTACGTAACATTCCACTGTTTTGCGTAGATGCTCGTGGAATATGTTACTCATGGCTCGCTGATATGTAGCCCCGGCATTCTTTAATCCAAAGGGCATGACTGTGTAGCAATATACCCCCAGCGATGTACGGAAGGCAGTATGCTTTTCGTCTTCAGGATCCATCTTAATCTGATTGTATCCTGAGAATCCGTCCATGAAAGACATGCGTTCAAAACCGCAGGTGTTGTCAATCATGACGTCTGTGATGGGAAGAGGGAACTCGTCCTTGGGATAAGCCGCATTGAGATCTCGGAAGTCGATACAAATGCGAACTTTCTCACTTTTTTTCATAACCGGGACAACATTGGCGACCCAATCAGGATATTGTTCTTCTCGAATGAACCTGCAGGCTATCAACTTCTTGATTTCAGCTTCAATGGCGTCCATCATATCCGGGCGGAACCGGCGTTGGTGCTACTTTACAGGCTTCGAATTGGGCAGTATGTTGAGCTTATGAGTAGCCACTTTTGGATCAATTCCTGGCATGTCTTCATAATTCCACGCAAAGACGTCGATATATTCTCTTATCAGTTGGATCATCTCTTCCCTTTCTGCTGGGGAAAGATGGTTACTGATAAATATCGGCTTTGGTGAAATTTCATCCCCAACGTCGACTTGGATAACTTTATCTTCAGTGGGTGGTTCTCTCTGCTCGAACCGGAGTTCCCATTGTGTATCCAATTGTTGCGCCCAAGAGTCATTTTCAAATGGTTCAGATTCTTGTACCTCTGTTTTGAGAGAATCTGTCAATACCGTATTTGTTGATAATACCCGTGGGGGTTTACTATCTGAATCGGAGGATGACAAGCTATTCTGAGAAGAGGAAATGGTTTCTCTGCTTGATTCAGAGTTGTTAGAAGTTGCAAGAGATGTGCTATACCCTAACCCAAAATAAGTTTGTTGACAGTAGGGATCACCATGCAACGGCATTCGTCTGCCTTTTCCATAGTTGAGGCCTGGCTCCAACTTCAAGTCATAACCCATGTTTTGCATGATTTTCAAGGCCTGCGGGCTATATCTGAAAACCTGCATTTTCCCAGCATCGGACTCGTGAGAATCTTCTCGTAAAATCGATCGATTCTGCATGCGGCCGAAGACGATTAGATGCTGATCTTTACGGGTAGGTGGGACAATAAAGATAGAATCTTCATGTGGCCCATATGTCGTGATGACATTAGATGTTGACGCTACCTCCCACACATACGGTTGATAGGAGTCTATAGCTTTCAAGAATTTTTGTGCTATAGACTCTATATCATTATGGAGGGATGATTCCTGATTAGGAAATTGAGCATCAGTATACTGAAAAAGAGGTTCTTTATTATCATCAGACACCATGTTCCCAGTTGTATTTACATCAATCGGCTGTTTGTTGCACCCAAGGTTAATGACCAAGGGTGGAGGCTTCTGATTCAAAATAATCACTAGGGGATCACTTGCTTCTCCTGATTTGGATTTGCCGAAGTGGATAGCCATGGGTTCCATGACTTTAGGACGAGTAGTTCGTCTTTCACCTGGATGAACAGAGGTTGCTCAACAGACGGATCTTCTGGCTCCCGGTGGGATTCCTCCTCTATCTTGCACGATACCTCCTTCATGTAGTCCTGGGTGTACAACATGGCATCGGAGTAGTAAGACTCAACTCCTTTGAACGAGTTGAGATCAGCAAACTCCGTTTGTACTGTTCCCTGAGCATCTACATATTTAAAGCATTGATGTAGAGTCGACGGAACAATATTGTGATCATGGATCCAAGGTCTGCCCAACAGAATATTATAGGATACCTCTGAATCAATGACGTAGCAAGTAGCTACTGATCTAAGGTTGCCAATTTGGATCCTCAGGCGAATCTTCCCCAACGGCTTACTTCTCCTGGCGTTGAAGCCTACGATCGTAGTGGTAGTGTAAGCCAGTTCGCTGGTAGGAATCCTCAATGGTCTGAGCAGACTATGAGGGATGATGATGATCGACGATCCCGGATCTATATGAATCCGGTCTACCTCCATGGAACCGACATATCCGGTATAATAGAGGGGCCTGTCATGCCTGTTATGTTTCAACAGCATATCTTCTTGAGTGAAAGTGATGTTAGGGATCACTTCCATTATGCTATGACATTAAGGACATGCCACAGGCTCTTCGTCGGGGGACTTGAGCTGAGTCAAGCATACGTCCGCCTGCATTAAAGCTTCACTCAACGCCTGACGAGTCTCTTTGGATAGCCTGAGTAACTCAAAGATGGATAATCTGGCTGGAGTATGAGCCAACTGAGCCAGGATGTCGAAGTTATATGGCTTCTCTAAACCTTTGTTTTGAATATTCTTCAAAGGTTTATCGAAACGAACTTCTTTTGCTTGCCTTTGTCCGCCGAAGATGGTTTAGAAGGACCTATTTCTGGTATGACAGGTTCAGGTTCTGAAGGTTTGGCAGCTGAAGTATCTGCCGTTGTTTCCTTCTGGTTCCCTCCATAGTCCTTGAGGTAGGCTTTTCCTGACCGGGTTCCAGTAGCCAAAGCCTCTTCTTCTGATGTCGGAGAAATTGCAACCATATGACATGGTTTGCGTCTTGAGTTCTTTTTAGACTTAGCCTTAGCAGCTTGAGTCTCTTCCTCGATCTCTGACACCAGATCAGAATGAACCCACATAATCTCACCACGCTGGGTTGTTAGGGGTACAAGATCATGATTTTGACCCTTAGCCAGAGGGAGATTAACAATGTTCATCATCGTCCGGGAAATAGGCACAACACCATCCGGGACTTCTTGAGGGGGCAGATCGCCAAATTGGAGAGAGATCATGTTGGCAGTGACCGTCTTCTCGCTATTGCGAAGAGTGATAGCCTTGGCATCGATCAGCTCCTGGATTTTCCTTTTTAGTATATAACACGCCTTGGTAGGGTGATGTATATACCTATGGAAAATACAGTACTTAGGGTTATTGGTACTGCCGACTTCATTTGGCCTTTTCACCTCGGGGAGAGTGAGCTTGCCACTTTTGACTAGACATTCGAATAAACTCGGGATGTCATCATCATCAAAAGAATATACTTCAATGGGCCTAGAAGTCCCAGGTTTAGTTTGCGTAGTTGCCGAGGTAGGTTGCCTGGATGTGTTAATCGACAGAGCTTCCTTTCCTTTGGAACCACGAGGATGGTCACTATTGGAAGATGACCGTTTTTCTTTGTCAGAGGTGGAGATCATAATTCCATTGTTACGCGCCTTCTGACTGTTGTCCTCAGCGGCTACCGCTGAGATGATGAACGAGGGCCAAACATGAAACTGATATGGTCCTGTGAACACCAAGATCAATGGGAGAAGGTTCTTCCGGCAAATGTCCACCAAGGCGGAATCCGGAACTCCGGGAGGCATCTGCAACGTGGCCTGACGAAAATGTTCAATGAAAGTACGAACGTTCTCCTTCTCCTTCTGCTTCACTTCGATAAGTGAGGACATAGACATGTCCATCCCTCCTTCATAGAATCGAGCGAAGAAAAGAGCCTTGAAGTCTTCGAAGGAAGTAATGCAATTGTCCGCCAAGCTACGGTACCATTGATAGGCCACACCAGACAGACATCCCTTAAATACTCGAGTGAGAAGAGCGTCATTCCCTTGTAGCAACACCGTCATCATACTGAAGTAGTTCATGTATTGACTTGGTGATGTCTTGCCCTCAAACAAAACCATGGCCTGTGGTTTGTATTTCGGAGGGAAAGGGATCTCGTCCCAGATAGCTGGGTAAGGCTGATTGATGCCCAACTTCTTGAGTTGATCCTTATGCTTCAGGGTGTCAAATTGGGCTTTTAATTCCCGTACAGCTTGCATCGGATCTTCAGTTAGGAAAGGGACCGCCGAGGGGCGAGAGACCGACTGTAGGGTGACCCCAACAGGAGGTAATATGTTTTTCGGGTTGAGAGGTTGAGCAGCAGCTGATTCTTGATCTTGAATAGGCTCCTGACTTGATGGTATCTCTACCCCCACCCGTAGTTGAGTTAGAGGAACTGGTGCAACTGTGTGTTGAGTCACCAACATTTGGTGCATACTCTGCATCATGGAATGCATCTCTTTGACTGATGATTCCAATACAGCAATACGTTGTTCCGTACTTCCTGATGGGGAAGCCTCTTCAAGTTCATCTCCAATGGCATAGACTCCCATTTCTCTAGATGTTAATGAAGGATTAGTATAGATCTCTGTAGAGATCGAGTCTATACTGTCAGTATCACATTTAGGAAATTGCCGACCCCAGTATCGGAATCGGAAGAATATGAAGCCGATTGTCGAGACCTTGAGCGAGTATTTCGAAAGACACCTGCTTCAATGTTCTCAAGGAGTCTGTTGAATCTCCTTTGGGTCGGAGTTCTAGAGGGATGACGTCTCGAACTGGACCTTCCTCTAGGAATGTGCGATGCCATGTTTACCGATGCTAATGTCGGTTCTTCTTTCTGTAAGGACAAACAGTAGTTCAACCGGTCGAAAACTAACCGTTTTGCCTTAGAACAGCAATAATTAACTACAACTTTATGACTATTACAACAGTGCCCCCTAGGGGTGTAATAGACATATCAGAAGATCCCTTGTCTTTGCGTTTCTAGATCAAGAAATCGCGCATATCAGGGGGATTACCAGAAGAAGAAGAAGAAGAAGGCTTATTCTGCCTTTTTACATTCGGTGGAATACGGATATTAGGAACCCCAAGTCTTTTCCCGCCATACGAATACAGCAGTTCAGCCATGTGAGCAGCACATGATCCATGAGGAGCGTATCTATCCACAAAATAGGCCTTCTTTACGCCAAGGGGCTTCTCCTGGTGTAATTGGGAATTTTGCTCAGATTGGCGTAAAATATGAGAAGTCTTCAAATGGCCCTTATTATCCCGCGTAATCTGAAGTGCAGGCAACTTCTTTTTTGTATGGCGTAAAAGCCGAGAGGTCGAAACTTTCGCCACTTGTTTTCCCTTGCGGAGATTGCAGGGATCATCTGCCACCTTATAGGCGGGAGATGTGATTTTATGCGCAGGGCACGTTTGAAATTTCTGACTTGCTGCTGAGGCTTTGTCAGAAACTTCGTCTGCCACATCAGCGACGGGAGACGAATTTTTACGCGTAGAGCGTGTTGTATACTTCTGGATTGGCGCTGAGGCATTGCCAGAAGTTTTGTCTGTTTCGCCAGCGACGGGAGACGAATTTTTACGCGCAGAGCGCGTTTGATTTTTCTGTCTTGGCATTAAGGCCTTGCCAGAAACTTTGTCAGCCACGTCAGCGACGGGAGACGAATTTTTACGCGCAGAGCACGTTGTAGACTTCTGGATTGGCGCTAAGGCATTGCCAGAAGTTGTGTCAGCCACGTCAGCGACGGAAGACTAATTTTTACGCGCAGAGCGCGTTGTAGACTTCTGGATTGGCGCTAAGGTATTGCCAGAAGTTGTGTCAGCCACGTCAGCGATGGGAGACAGGTTTTTACGCACAGAGCATATAGGTTAGGATGTCACAACCTTGTCGATCGGAGAGAGAGAGCCTTCAGAAAGCGTAGAGGATGTCCGGGGCATCCATACTTTACGCAACTTTCTGCCATCCTGAACAGAGAGGGAATGAGAGCTACCCCCTGCGCGAAGCATATCTTCGTAAGCAGATTGGTCGAATTGGACGACCAAAGTCTTCTTCGTTGCTCGTACGGATACAGCATCGTGTTGAGCAATGACCTTCTCATCAGAAGAGAAAGTAGTTCCCCAGCAGAGTCGCCATCTTGTGTTTGATAATAAACGAAAGAAATAAAAATAGGTTTATACTAAACCCCTTCTTAGGTTTACAAACAAGAAGTACTATTAATCCTATACGAGGATGTAAGTACAAAGTTTAAATCTGGGTAAATATTGCTATAGGAGTCTGATCTGCAGTCGATCACTTTGTCCCTTGGACCACACGATGACGAAAAAGTGCTGTAGAAGAAGAAGCTTCAGAGATTGCAGGAGAGTTTGGACGTTTGATGCCAAAATCGTCAATCACTACTCTCTGTCTGTGCTCTAGGATCTTCTCTCTCAAAATTCTTGACTTTAAGTTCTCCACCTCAAAGTCTTCGACCCTTATAAAATTCTCGACCTCCGACCTCTGTCAATAGAGGTCTCTATTTATAGAGTCTCATTGCCATAACCGTCCAGTCGGCGTAGAAGCTGAACAGTGGAGAGTAGGGCGCTCTTTACGCGTCGGTTATCATAACTGCAACCCATGCATAAATAATCTTTTGAATGAGCATGTGACGCGTGTCCCATTAAGAGATAATGCGTATAACTGCTACGAAGATCACGGCATGCAAGCCACGTGGGTAACTGCCCCTCGCGTAGAGATGATTGGTATAGAAGCCAAATAACTGTCTCGTTGGCGTAAAAGCCAAATAGTTGTTCTGATGGCGTAAAAGCCAAGTAGGCATAGAAGCCTAATAACTGATATGTTGGCATAGAAACCAAGTAGGCGTAGAAGCCTGATGTTGACGTGAATCTTGAGCGTATTCTGGACCAGATAGCCTGTTCACGTGCCTTTGCAAATATAGCCAGAGTTGGCATATTTCAAGAAGATAGCATACGGCGTACTCCTATAGCTGAAAATGGCCAGGTCGGCGTATTTCAAGGAGATAGCGTACAGCATACTCCTATAGCTGAAAATAGCCTGATGGCGTAATGTGCAGGGATGGTGATGTGGACGTATTAGCCCTAATTATAGCTCACCCAGTCATTAAAAGTAGAACCAAATCTCATGCATTAAATGCAGAGATCTGCCCCCATATCGCGCATTAATTGCAGAGACGTGTCTCGAGTTCTGTACGAAGAGCAGCTTTTGACGTGGCGGTCCATTTTGTCTCATCCTGAGCGTAAAAGCTCATGCTTGCCTGTGTAAAACTAGGCAGCGTATTCCCTTAAATGCGTAAAAGTAATTTATATCAAGGAAATGTCACTAAACGACGGTTTGGGTCTCTGTGCCGAATCATCATTACAGCCGTCGTCTGGATAGTCGTGCAGTACTCTTTGTCAGGAGTCAGGTTCATTGTACTGTCTGACAGGTTCATTTCGAGGAATATGAAGCGTTCCTCGTACAACTCATTCGAGGGATGCGAAGCGTTCCTCATATAACTTCCCGCTGCTTTAAAAGCAGATGGGTTTTACGCCGGAATGGCGATATAGCAACCTTTTTACGCTGAAGCAGTCTGAAATATTGCATTACGCGGTTTGTTCTGGAGCTATATTTAACGCTGAACAGCGTTGAAGCTCTGTTGTACGCCAATGGCTCTGAAGTCATGTTTTACGCTGCACAGTACTGAAACACTGCTTTACGCGGGTTTCCTGCATGTTGAGGGTTTTACGAGTATAATTCTTCAGCGTATTTTTCATGCTTCTACAACGATGAGATACAATGTACACGAGTACCCGCTGAACACGGTAGGGGATAACATCTCATGAAGGGATCCATATAGCACCAGTCCATGAAATCACTGTGTCGGGATCAATGTATACAATTCTAGAACATGCATATATACAATATTATGAATTAAAAATAATCAGAGAAATATACTCGCCTAACGTCCTGAGCAAGGTGTGTCTCTCGATGCCAAAGCCGGTATATGGTATGTTGCATCAATACAAGGTTCAAAAATAAAAAATAAGTGAAGTTGCTGCAATTCTAGGTCGATACGCCATTTCTAAGTCAAACCAATGAATTCTAGGTTGTAAGAGTCTAACACTAAGTCACTAAGTCGATACACTATACAACTATGCTATGCTAGCTAAGAGACAACAAAACACTCAAAGAGCTGTATCCCAAGATACGCAAGTTTCTAATATAAAAATAAGGTTTTATATGTATTATTCAAGTCAAGTATTATAATATTATATCAAAACAGTTGAAATAGGATACCTTGGCCTTGCACCAAAGCATATTGCACCTATCTCGGTACCCAAACTCAATACCTTGGGTATCGACCGAATACCTTGGTGATACCTTTGTATCCCGAGGTAACCCAACTCTAACATATAACTAGTATCTACTAACAACCAAGCTAATACTAACTATACAAATTACACTATAATATATATATATATATATATATATATATATATATATATATATATATATATATATAGGCTAACTACTAACACTAACATCCAATACAAGTATTTATATAGAACTAACTCTTAACAAAAGCATACCTAGCTAACTATTTACTAACATATTTGTATCTATGCATTACATATAGCTAACTATATCTAAACAAGTATCACTAGCTACTATAATACCTTAACTAACTAATCCTACCGATATCTGAATACTAAAACCTAAATCCTAACTCAACACCTAACTAACAATCTAACAACTAACTGAAACCCAAATACCCAATTAGACACTAAAATGGGAATCCAACACTGACCTCAATACCAAAACCCAACCGAAAATCTAAAACTGAAAGACACAGATTGATACCTGGAACACTAGATGAACTGTGCACACACCCTGGTTGATGGTTCACTGCCTTGCACTTGCTAAAAGCTCCCTGAGGTAGACACCCGAGCATTGCTGCTAATACTGAGGCTTCCTGCACTGTCCCTCTTGCTGAGCTAGCAGTGCTCGAGGCTCACAGCATGCACAGGCTGAATGCCACTGTTGCTCCCTGCTGAAATGAAACATACTGACAGAATTTATGTGCACAAACAACTTGTGCACGAAGTGCACAGTGCAGTACTGTACAGTGCAGCTTGCTGCACTGCTCCCTTCCCAAGGGTTGCTGCCACTGCTGGATTGTGAACCCGCTGCTCTCACCCTCTTGACTACACAGTAGCCCGACAGTTGCACCTCTTGTACGGTGTCAGCAACTGCCACCTGGTTGTCTGATACTGATACGTAGTGTATCAAAAATTGATATCAGGCCTTGGCTGTCACTTAGCTGCTGAATCCTTGCACATTGCTGTGATGCCTCCTTCCTGTGCATGATACCCGACTGTACCTCCCTGTGCACTTCCTTCCCAGTCACTGACTGAACTGCTCGAGTCCCCTCACACACACTCACACAACCAAAGCACATACACTTATACACAACATATATACCTATACATTCCTCTATGGATATAAATATATATACCAATCTATCTATATATCTATATATACATACAATCACATATAGATGTATATATATTAAGGTATCACAATTACTTATTTATATAGATACATATATATATACTCTCACACTTAATCACACACCCATATAAATATATATACAAGACATATATATATATATATATATATATATATATATATATATATATATATATATAACTCGATATACACTATTATATATCGAGTTATATATATGTGTGTGTCTATATATATATATATATATATATATATATATATATATATATATATATATATATATATATATATATATATATATATATATTTGTCGTAGCTTTAAGTCATTACATAAAGCTAGACCTTCTTCAATACACTTATTGATCAAATTTCCATAAGTGTAATTAGAATAGGGTATAACACCATTATTTTGGTTTCTTAAACCTTGCCTTATTCTTTCAGCAAAGAGATTAGAAAGTCCATCAATGAATTTTGACTTCCAGTGAGCATTATTAGCATCACCAAGCAACATTACTCTACTTAAGAAAGTATCCTTGTACCATCTAAAGTGAGTAAGTGTTGGACATCTTAAATTTTGAAGAAGAGTTCTTACTCTTTCTCCATGATCAGATATACCTCCTGTAAAGTGTTCCAGGATGGTAATAATTAAAGTATAAACCGCATCAGGTTTAGTTGTCTGAGAACTATTCTCAGCATTAGTTTCAATTTTTACAGCACTTAAAATTTCTTGTCTTTGAGAGTCGTTTAGACAATTATTCCACCAACCCCTAAAAGTGCCGGTGAAACCACAAGTTATAAACTGTGCGATTTCCTTATCAGTCTTTCCAGTAGCTTTAGCTACATTGGAATACATCATCATTCGATGTAATTGATCATGAATTTGTTTATCTGTGAGGCCATCTATGTTCCATTCATAGATCTCTCCCCCACTATAATAATTTTGAATGATAATGATTTTGAATGATAGTATCATTCTCTTCGAATAACACATCGGTGGGAGTTGGTCTTTGGTAATAATATTTCAAGAACAATTAATATACCATTTATGGGTAATAAATAAATCCATTTTCTGTAGGAAATTATTTTTCCCTTCTTCTGTCTCTATCTCTATCTGTCCTGATTGAACAGACTGATTCTCCCCCTCCTGTTCTTGCGAGCAGGAAGAGCTTACAGAAGATTCACCAATTTTGGTGGTTTTCTGAGATAATTTATCTCGTTCTAGTTTATCCAGTCTTTTCTGGATATATTGATCTAGAGATTTTAAATTTTTAATCTCAATTTTCAAAGTTTTTATTTCAGACTGTAGTTCCTGCAAAATCTTCCAATAAAGAAGTTAAAGACTTCGAAGAAACCAATGTTTCAGAACTACAACCAATTCTTAATAAGAATTTCTTATTAAGTAAATCATCTGGTTCTACTTCCTTCACTTACATGCACCTATGGCCAACTATTACGCTTAAGTTACCCGTCTGTTAATGGAATTATTATGAAAACTCTATTGTTCTAGTTAACTACTTTAAATCTTCAGACTTATCTAACGATAGTAAAGACCTAGCACGGCTGTCAACGATTTATGCCATCAACTGCCCTCTCGGCATAACAAGGCTACGCGACTTTGCTGCCGTCCCACTAGGTAGAAGACACATCGCTTTGATCAATCCTAACTCTATCGCAGTTAACCACAGCAACAGCTTTAACAATAATAATAACCATAACAGAAAGATATCTTAAACACAATAACTAAGCCATAACTTTACATGCTTGTGAGGAAGTAGAAGTACCTCAGCCTTGAGCCAACATGGCTCTGATACCAATTACGAAAACCAGGATGAGAAGGATGGAAAGCTAAACGCTTGAAGGGAATTTTTATTGATAGTAGAAGTATATTACAGAGTACACTCAAAGCACACTAAACAAAAGGGCAGAGTAACAACACACTAGCATCAAAAACATACATATCCAAGAGGTCTTAGCCTCTATTTATAGTACATAAGAGTCGATATCGACCGACTTAACTCCTGACAGGTGTAGGTGAAGAAACCGGCAGCTGCAGGTAAGATTCCTTCTCTATCAGCAATCTGTTTTAGAAAAAGATGTTAAAAATTTAGCATCTAAACAGATATTTGCTCGATGGCAAGCTGAATTAGCAATATTTGATTTTGATATTGAATATATTAAAGGAACTGACAATTCACTTCCTGATTTCTTAACTCGTAAATTTTTGCAGGACAATGAGCCAAAGAAATAAAGAAAAACAACCATGGGTTCCTAGGCCCATAACTTCGAGTACCAATGAGTCGAAGTATCAAACTTCCAAGAAAATTGTTCTTGAAAAAGGGAAATCTTCCAATAAAGAAGTTAAAGACTTCGAAGAAACCAATGTTTCTTCTTACAAGCAAGCAGTTGAGATTCTTCGAGTACCAATGAGTCGAAGTATCAAACTTCCAAGAAAATTGTTCTTGGAAAAGGGAAATCTTCCAATAAAGAAGTTAAAGACTTCGAAGAAACCAATATTTCTTCTTACAAGCAAGCAGTTGAGATTGAAACAATATATATATATATATATATATATATATATATATATAGACACACACATATATATAACTCGATATACACTATTATATACACTATATATATATATATATATATATATATATATATATATATATATATATATTTACACATGCACGTATGGGAAAAAGAATAAAACACCAAACACGTGGAGTGCACCGCACCAGTATCACACTTCCTCTATGATACGCTTGTGATACGGCTCCAACACACAACCAAACACATCCTGGAGGACACAAGAAAGTCTAGTACACTAATTATGAATAATACATATAGTAATTAGAGTATCTACGTGTCTATGTCACAATGTGATATGCACAAGGCCTCGTATCGGAGAAAAACCCCCAAAATCACCCGTTTCATCAAATTGACGAGATACGGTCTATACGTATGCAATTGTGGACACGACACTAGTCACAAACAAGCAATCAAGTGTCATTTAGATCTATTAGACCCAATGACAAGCACTACATGTGCCAATCTCGGAATTCTTCCAAAATTGGCACCAAATTGGTCATAACTTCTACCGTAGGTCTCCGATGAACCTAAAACTAATTGCTATGGGTAGCCTATGCATGTGGGTTAGTTTTTCATGGTTAAATCTCAGATCTAGAGTCCATTAGAAAGGGAAAAATTGAAATGTACCTATTGGGAGATGGATTCCCAATAAAAAGTTACCAATTGCCAAGTAGCTCCTCTCCTTGTAGATCTTGGCCTCCTCCTCCTTGCTCCTTGCTTCCTTCTTGTAGATCCTTGGTGTAGAAGCCTCAATGAAGAATTTAGAAAGATATTGGTGAAGAATTGGTGGAGAATTGATGAGGGAATGGAGAAAATTTGAAGAGAGAAAATTATAGATATAAGAATTTAGGGAATGAAATGAAATGAGAGCACTCTTTCTCCTCTCTCAACAGTCCGGCCATGTAACCCCCTCCCCAAGCAATGTGCAATGTCACAAATACCCCTTGGGGCCTCTCGTGAAGAAATTAATTAGGGAGGGAAGGTTCTAGTCTAATGGTTTCTCTAATTAATCAAGCCTCCTAATCCATGGGCCTAATTTATGGGCTCAATCTAAATTAGTCTAAAAGTTGGATTCATGCATTCTAATAACTAGGTTAGGTCCACTACACAAGTCTAAATCAAAACTACAACTAGCAAACAATAAATAATACAATAATTAAATAATCATGCATGCACAATTATTAAATATAAATAATCCTAAAATAAATAATACCCATGTTAATTACTAAACTACCCTCGGATGAAAAAGTGAGGGTGACATATTATACCATATTTCGGTTCAAAATAACTTGTTTATACTCATTTCCTTTATTTTACGAGCATTTGATACCTTATTTCGGTTAGAATCATATTTTTATACTCGTTTCACCAATCAAGGCCGGTTATATACTATGTTTCAGTTTGAATCACACGTCTATACTCATTTTCACCATCTATGCCCATTCTACACCCTAATTTCAGTTAGAATCACTAGATTCTTGTTTTTACCATTATATACTTATCTTATACCACATTTTGGTTAGAATCATCCGTCCATACTTGTTTTTATCATTCTACATTCATTTATTCTATATTTCGGTTATAATCACTTATTTATACTTATTTTCACCAATATATGTTATTTTATACAATAATTTTGGTTAGAATCACCTATCTATACTCGTTTTTATCATTCTATGGCCTATTCTACACCATATTTCGGTTTGAATCACCCATCTATACTCGTTTTAACCATTTCATGCTCATTCTATTTCATATTTCTATTAGAATCACCCATCGATACTCATTTTCACCATTATACGTCTGTTTTATACCATATTTTGGTTAGAATCACCGATCTAAATACGTTTTCAGCATTCTACGTTCATTCTATATCGTATTTCAGTTAAAACCACTCATTTACACTTGTTTTCACCATTCTTTGATACTTTATTTCATTTATATCATATTTCAATACCCGTTTCCATAAATCTATGCCACTTTTACACCATAGTTTGATTAGAATCACACATCTATATTCGTTTTCACTGATCTACGAACATTCTAACCATATTTCGGTTAGAATCACTCATCTATACTAATTTTCAGGGCTCTACCCATATTTTATATAATATTTCAATTAGATTCAAAGATCTAAACTTGTTTTCATCATTATAACTTATTTTTATCATTTTATACCTTGTTTCAGTTCGAAATAACTCGTTTATACTAGTTTTCATTATTTTACGACCATTTGATACTTTATTTTGGTTAGAATCACATTCTTATACTTGTTTCACCAATCTAGGTCAGTTATATACTATATTTCGGTTAGAATCACACGTCTAAACTCGTTTTCACCATCTATGCACATTCTACACCCTAATTTCGGTTAAAATCACTATATGCTCATTTTTACCATTATACACTTATCTTATACCATATTTTGGTTAGAATCACCCATCATTCTCTTTTTTATCATTCTACTTTTATTTATTCCATATTTCTGTTAGAATCGTCTATTTATACTTATTTTAACCAATATAAGTCATTATATACAATAATTTTGGTTAGAATCACCTATCTGTACTCGTTTTTATCAATTTATGGCCTATTCTACACTATATTTTAGTTAGAATCAACCATCTATACTCGTTTTAACCATTCTACACTTATTCTATGTCATATTTATGTTAGAATCACCCATCTATTCTTATTTTCATCATTCTACGTTTATTTTATATTATATTTTTTGTTAGAATCACCTATCTAAATATGTTTTCTGTATTCTATGCTTATTCTATACCATATTTTGATTAGAACCACTCATTAGTACTCGTTTTCACCATTCTACTAGCATTTGATACCTTATTTCAATTATAATCATATTTCAATACTCGTTTTCAACAAATTTATGCCACTTTTGTACCTTATTTTGATTATAATCACCAATCTATACTTGTTTTCACCAATGTAAGCACATTACCATATTTCGGTTAGAATTACTCATATATACTCATTTTTACGATTCTACCGCTATTTTAGACAATATTTTTTAATTAGAATCAATGATCTAGACTCGTTTTCATTATTCTACGATTATATTATACCATATTTCAGTTCGAATCACTCGTTTATACTCGTTTGCCCTATTTTACGAGCATGTAATACCTAATTTCGGTTAGAATCATATTTCTATACTTGTTTCACCAATCTAGGCCGGTTATACTATATTTCAGTTAGAATTACACGTATATATTCGTTTTCACCATCTACGCCCATTCTACATCCTAATTTTGGTTAAAATCACTAGATGTTTATTTTTTTTCATTATACAATTGTCTTATACCCCATTTTGGTTAGAATCACTCGTCCATACTCGTTTTTATCATTCTACGTTTATTTATTTCATATTTTGGTTAGAATAGCATATTTATACTTATTTTCACAAATATAAGTCATTTTATATAATAATTTTGGTTAGAATTACCTATCTATACTCATTTTTATCAATCTATGGCATATTCTACATCATATTTCGGTTAGAATCACCCATCTATACTCGTTTTAACCATTCTACGCTCATTCTATTTAATATTTCTGTTAGAATCATCCATATATACTTGTTTTTACCCTTCTACATCCGTTTTATACCATATTTTAGTTAGAATCACCTATCTAAACACGTTTTCAGCACTCTACGCTTATTTTATACCATATTTTGATTAGAACCACTCATTATTACTCGTTTTTACCATT
Source organism: Iris macrosiphon (assembly GCA_036927795.1). Taxonomy (NCBI): domain Eukaryota; kingdom Viridiplantae; phylum Streptophyta; class Magnoliopsida; order Asparagales; family Iridaceae; genus Iris; species Iris macrosiphon. Next base: position 76,005 of record JAYESA010000859.1, read on the forward strand.
CTACGAGCATTTGATACCTTATTTCGATTATAATCATATTTTAATACTCGTTTTCCATAAATCTATGCCACTTTTAAATCTTATTTCGATTAGAATCACCAAACTATACTCGTTGTCACTAATCTATGCACATTCTAATCCATATTTCGGTTTGAACACCCATCTATAGTCATTTTAACCACTCTACGCTCATTATTTGTCATATTTCAGTTAGAATCGCACATCTATACTCGCTTTCACTATTATACGTCTATTTTATAACATATTTTTGTTAGAATCACCGATCTAAACATATTTTCAGCATTTTACGTTTATCCTATATCATATTTCAGCTAGAACCACTCATTTATACTCGTTTTCACCATTCTTTGAGCATTTGATAACTTATTTCATTTATATCACATTTTAATACCCGTTTCCATAAATCTACGCCACTTTTATACCATATTTCGATTAGAATCACCCATCTATATTTGTTTTTATTGATCTACGAATATTCTAACCATATTTCGGTTAGAATCACTCATCTATACTCGTTTTCAGGGCTCTACCCCTATTTTATATCATATTTTGATTAAAATCAATGATCTAAACTTGTTTTCATCATTATACGTTCATATTATACCATTTTTTGGTTCGAAATAACTCGTTTATACTCATTTTTATTATTTTACGAGTATTTGATACCTTATTTCGGTTATAATCATATTTTTATACTCGTTTCACCAATCTAGGCCGATTATATAATATAATTCGGTTAGAATCATATGTCTATACTCGTTTTCACCATCTACGCCCATTCGATACCCTAATTTCGGTTAGAATCACTAGATGCTCGATTTTACCATTATATACTTATCTTATACCATATTTTGGTTAGAATCACCCGTCTATACTCGTTTTTATCATTCTACTATCATTTAATTCTATATTTCGGTTAGAATCGCTTATTTATACTTATTTTCATCAATATAAGTCATTTTATACAAAATTTTGGTTAAATTCATATGTCTATACTCATTTTCATCAATCTATGGCGTATTCTACCCTAAATTTATGTTAGAATCTCCCATCTATACCCGTTTTAACCATTCTATGCTCATTCTATGCCATATTTATGTTAGAATCACCCATCAATACTCGTTTTCACCATTCTACATCCGTTTTATAGCATATTTTGGTTAGAATTACCGATCTAAATATGTTTTCAGCATTCTACGTTCATTCTATATCATATTTCAGTTAGAACCACTCATTTATACTCGTTTTTACCATTCTTTGAGCATTTGATACCTTATTTCATTTATATCACATTTTAATACCCGTTTTCATAAATCTATGCCACTTTTACACCATATTTCGATTAGAATCACCCATCTATATTTATTTTTACCGATCTACGAACATTCTAACCATATTTTGGTTAGAATCACTCATCTATACTCGTTTTAGGGCTCTACCCCTATTTTATGCCATATTTCGATTAAAATCAAAGATCTAAACTTATTTTCATCATTATACGATCATATTATACCATGTTTCGGTTCAAAATAACTTATTTATACTAAATTTTATTATTTTACGAGCATTTGATATCTTATTTCGATTAGAATCATATTTTTATACTCGTTTCACCAATCTAGGTCGGTTATATACTATAATTAGGTTAGAATCACACGTCTATACTCGTTTTTACCATCTATGCCCATTCTACACCCTAATTTTGGTTAGAATTACTAGATGCTCATTTTTACCATTATTTACTTATCTTATACCATATTTTGATTAGAATCACCCGTCCATACTCGTTTTTATCATTATATGTTAATTTAATTCTATTTTTCGGTTAGAATCGCCTATTTATACTTATTTTCACCAATATAAGTCCTTTATACGATAATTTCGATTAGAATCACCTATTTATACTCATTTTCATAAATCTTCACTAATCAAGGCCGGTTATATACTATATTTCAGTTAGAATCACACGTCTATATTCGTTTTCACCATCTACGCCCATTCTACACCCTAATTACGGTTATAATCACAAGATTCTAGGTTTTACCATTATACACTTATCTTATACCATATTTTGGTTAGAATTATCCGTTCATACTTGTTTTTATCATTCTACGTTCATTATTCCATATATCGGTTATAATCGCTTGTTTATACTATTTTCACCAATATAAGTTATTTTATACAATAATTTCGGTTAGAATCACTTATCTATACTTATTTTTATCATTCTATGGCCTATTCTATACCATATTTTGGTTTGAATCACTCATCTATACTCGTTTTAAATATTCTGCGTTCATTCCATTTAATATTTCTGTTAGAATCACCCATCGATACTCGTTTTCACCATTATACGTCTGTTTTATACCATATTTTGGTTAGAATCTCCGATCTAAATAAGTTTTCAGCATTCTACGTTCATTCTATATCGTATTTCAATTAAAATCACTCATTTATACTTGTTTTCACCATTCTTTGATACCTTATTTCATTTATATCATATTTTAATACCCGTTTCTATAAACCTATGCCACTTTTATACCATATTTTGATTATAATCACACATCTATATTCGTTTTTACTGATCTACGAACATTCTAACCATATTTTGGTTAGAATCACTCATCTATACTCGTTTTTAGGGCTCTACCCATATTTTATATAATATTTCAATTAGAATCAAAGATCTAAACTTGTTTTCATCATTATACGATCATATTATACCTTATTTCGGTTCAAAATAACTCATTTATACTCGTTTTCATTATTTTACGAATATTTGATACCTTATTTCGGTTAGAATCATATTCTTATACTTGTTTCACTAATCTAGGTCGGTTATATACTATATTTTGGTTAGAATCACACATCTATCCTCGTTTTCACCATCTACGTGTAGCCTATCCTCGTTTTCACCATCTACGTCCATTCTACACGCTAATTTCGGTTAGAATCACTAGATGCCTATTTTTACCATTATACACTTATCTTATACCCTATCTTGGTTAGAATTACTCGTCCATACTATTTTTTATCATTCTACTTTTATTTATTCCATATTTCTGTTAAAATTGCCTATTTATACTTATTTTAACCAATATAAGTCATCTATACAATAATTTTGGTTAGAATCACCTATCTATACTCTTTTTTATCAATATATGGCCTATTCTACACCATATTTTGTTTATAATCAACCATCTATACTCGTTTCAACTATTCTACGCTATTCTATGTTATATTTCTGTTAAAATCACCCATCTATACTCATTTTCACCATTCTACGTTCGTTTTATACCATATTTTGGTTAGAATCACCTATCTAAACATGTTTTCTATATTCTACGATTATTCTATACCATATTTTGATTAGAACCACTCATTAGTACTCGTTTTAAACCATTCTACGAGCACTTGATACCTTATTTTGATTATAATCACATCTTAATACTCATTTTCAATAAATTTATGCCACTTTAACACCTTATTTCGATTATAATCACGAATCTATACTTATTTTTGCCAATATACACATATTCTAATCCATATTTTAGTTTCAATCACTCATCTATACTCGTTTTCATGATTCTACCACGATTTTAGACAATATTTTTTAATTAGAATCAATGATCTAGACTCGTTTTTTATCATTCTACGATTATATTATACCATGTTTAATTTTGAATCATTCGTTTATACTCGTTTTCCCTATTTTACGAGCATGTAATAACTTATTTCGGTTAGAATCATATTTCTATACTTGTTTCACCAATCTAGGTCGATTATATACTATATTTCTGTTAGAATCACACGTCTATACTCGTTTTCACCATCTACGTCCATTCTACACCCTAATTTCGGTTAGAATTACTAAATGCTCATTTTTTTCATTATACACTTATCCTATAGCACATTTTGGTTAGAATCACTCGTCCATACTCGTTTTTATCATTCTACGTTCATTTATTCTATATTTTGGTTAGAATTGCCTATTTGTACTTATTTTTACCAATATAAGTTATTCTATACAATAATTTTTGTTAGAATTACCTACATGTACTCATTTTTATTAATTTATGGCATATTTTACATAATATTTCGGTTAGAATCACCTATATATACTTATTTTTTATCAATTTATGGCATATTCTACATAATATTTTGGTTAGAATCACCCATCTATACTCGTTTTAACCATTCTACGCTCTTTCTATGTTATATTTTAGTTAGAATCATTCATATATACTTATTTTCACCATTCTACGTCCGTTTACCATATTTTGGTTAAAATCACCTATCTAAACACGTTTTCAGCATTCTACGCTTATTTTATACCATATTTTTATTAGAACCACTTATTAGAACTCGTTTTCCACCATTCTACGAGCATTTGATACCTTATTTCGATTATAATCATATTTCAATACTCGTTTTCCATAAATCTATGCCAGTTTTACATCTTATTTCGATTAGAATCACCAAACTATACTCATTGTCACCAATCAACGCATATTCTAATCCATATTTTGGTTTGAATCACCCATCTATAGTCATTTTAACTACTCTACGTTCATTTTTTGTCATATTTCAGTTAGAATTGCACATCTATACTCGCTTTCACCATTATACGTCTGTTTTATAGCATATTTTTGTTAGAATCACTGATCTAAACAATTTTCAGCATTCTACGTTTATTCTATATCATATTTCAGTTAGAACCACTTATTTATACTCGTTTTCACCATTCTTTGAGCATTTGATACCTTATTTCGTTTATATCATATTTTAATACCCGTTTGCACAAATTTATGCCACTTTTATACCATATTTCGATTAAAATTACCCATCTATATTTATTTTCACCGATTTACGAATTTCTTTACCATATTTCGGTTAGAATCACTTATCTATACACATTTTTAGGGCTTTACCTATATTTTATACAATATTTGAATTAGAATCAAAGATCTAAACTTGTTTTCATTATTATACTATCATATTATAACTTGTTTTGGTTCAAAATAACTCGTTTATACTCGTTTTTATTATTTTATGAACAGTTGATACTTATTTCGGTTAGAATCACATTCTTCTACTTGTTTCACCAATCTAGGTCAGTTATATACTATATTTTGGTTAGAATCACGCGTCTATACTCGTTTTTACCATCTATGCCCATTCTACACCCTAATTTCGGTTAGAATCTCTAGATGCTCGTATATACCATTATACACTTATCGTATACCATATTTTGGTTAGAATCACCCACCATACTCTTTTTTATCATTCTACTTTTATTTATTCCGTATTTCTGTTAGAATCGCCTATTTATAATTATTTTAACGAATATAAGTCACTCTATACAATAATTTCGGTTAGAATCACCTATCTATACTCCTTTTCATCAACCTATCGCCTATTCTACACCATATTTTGTTTATAATCAACCATCTATACTCGTTTCAACAATTCTACGCTTATTCTATGTCATATTTCTGTTAGAATTACCCATCTATACTCATTTTTACCATTCTACGTTTGTTTTATACCATATTTTAGTTAGAATCACCTATCTAAACATATTTTCTACATTCTACGCTTATTATATACCATATTTTGATTAGAATCACTCATTAGTACTCGTTTTCACCATTCGACTAGCATTTGATACCTTATTTCAATTATAATCATATTTCAATACTTGTTTTCGACAAATCTATGCTACTTTTATACCTTATTTCGATTATAATCACCAATCTATACTCATTTTTGACAATCTACACACATTCTAATCCATATTTTGGTTTTAATCACTCATCTATACTCGTTTTTATGATTCTACCGCTGTTTTAGACAATATTTTTCAATTAGAATCAATAATCTAGACTCGTTTTCATTATTCTACGATTATATTCTACGATGTTTCAGTTTGAATCACTCGTTTAAACTCGTTTTCCCTATTTTACGAGCATGTAATAACTTATTTCGGTTAGAATCATATTTCTATACTTGTTTCACCAATTTAGGCCGGTTATATACTATATTTCGGTTAGAATTACACGTATATATTCGTTTTCACCATCTACGCCCATTCTTTATCCTAATTTTGGTTAAAATCACTAGATGTTTATTTTTTCCATTATACACTTGTCTTATACCATATTTTGGTTACAATCACTCGTCCATACTTGTTTTTATCATTCTACATTCATTTATTCCATATTTCGGTTAGAATCGTCTATTTGTACTTCTTTTCACCAATATAAGTCATTCTATACAATAATTATGGTTAAAATTACCTATCTATACTCGTTTTTATCAATCTATCACAAATTCTACATCATATTTCGGTTAGAATCACACATCTATACTCGTTTTAACCATTCTATGTTCATTCTATATCATATTTCTGTTAGAATCACCCATCTATACTTGTTTTCACCTTCTAGGTCCATTTTATACCATATTTTGGTTAGAATTACCTATCTAAACACATTTTCATCATTCTACGCTTATTTTATACTATATTTTGATTAAAACCACTCATTAGTACTCGTTTTCACCATTACAAGCATTTTATACCTTATTTTGATTACAATCATATTTCAATACTCGTTTTTCATAAATCTATGCCACTTTTACATCTTATTTCGATTAAAATCATCAAACTATACTTGTTGTCACCAATCTACGCATATTCTAATCAATATTTTGGTTTAAATCACCCATCTATAGTTATTTTAACTACTCTACGCTCATTCTTTGTCATATTTCAGTTAGAATCGCGCATCTATACTTGCTTTCACCATTATACGTCTGTTTATAGCATATTTTTGTAAGAATCACCGATCTAAACATATTTTCAGTATTCTATGTTTATTCTATATCATATTTCAGTTAGAACCACTCATTTATACTCGTTTTCCCCATTCTTTGAGCATTTGATACCTTATTTTGTTTCTATCATATTTTAATATTCGTTTCCATAAATCTATGCCACTTTTATACCATATTTCAGTTAGAATCACTCATCTATATTTATTTTTACTAATCTACGAACATTCTAACCATATTTTGGTTAGAACCACTCATTTATACTCGTTTTCACCATTCTTTGAGAATTTGATACCTTATTTCGTTTATAACACATTTCAATACTCGTTTCCACAAATCTACGCCACTTTTATCCCATATTTCTATTAGAATCATCCATATATATTCGTTTTCACCGATCTACGAATATTCTAACCATATTTCGGTTAGAATCACTCATTTATACTCGTTTTCACATCTCTACCCCTGTTTAATACCATATTGCGATTAGAATCAAAGATCTAAACTTATTTTCATCATTATACGATCATATTATAACATGTTTCGGTTCGAAATAACTCGTTTATACTTGTTTTAATCATTTTACGAGTATTTGATATCTTATTTTGGTTAAAATCATATTTTTATACTCGTTTCACCAATCTAGACCGATTATATACTATATTTCGGTTAGAATCACACGTCTATACTCATTTTTACCATCTACGTCCATTCTATACCCTAATTTTGGTTAGAATCACTAGATGCTCATTTTTACTATTATACACTTATCGTATACCATATTTTGGTTAGAATCACCCATCCATATTCGTTTTTATCATTTTACGTTCATTTTATTCCATATTTCGGTTAGAATCATCTATTTATACTTTTTTTTATAAATATAAGTCATTCTATACAATAATTTTGGTTAGAATCACCTAACTGTACTCGTTTTCAACAATTTATGGCCTATTCTATACCATATTTTGGTTAGAATCAACCATCTATAATCGTTTAACCATTCTACGCTAATTCTATGTTAAATTTTTGTTAGAATCACCTATATATAGTCGTTTTCACTATTCTACGTTCATTTTATACTATATTTTTGCTAGAATCACTTATCTAAACATGTTTTCAGTATTTTACGCTTATTCTATACTATATTTTGATTAGAACCACTTATTAGTACTCATTTTCATCATTCTACTAATATTTGATACCTTATTTCAATTATAATCATATTTTAATACTCATTTTTCACAAATTTATGTCACTTTTATACCATATTTCGATTATAATCTCTAATCTATACTTATTTTCACCAATCTACGCACATTCTAATCTATATTTTGGTTTAAATCACTCTTTTATACTCGTTTTCACGATTCTACTACTGTTTTAGACAAAATTTTCAATTAGAATCAATGGTCTAGACTCGTTTTCACCATGCTATGATTATATTATACTATGTTTCAGTTCGAATCACTCATTTATATACGTTTTCCCTATTTTTCGAGCATGTATGTCACTACCATATTTTCTAGGAAATGGTATTTTGGTCATTTCATAATTAATTAGATTTTGTGCATGTTGTAAATTTATTTATTGTATTATTTATTTATTGATAGATATTAGTATATGATTTTGGACTTGTGTTAGTGGACCTAACTAGTTTATATTAGATCCATGGACCAATATTTAATTCTAGTTAGAATTGAGCCCAATAGTAAGCCCATTAATTAGGAGGATGAATTAATTAGTTAAACCAATTAGATTAGAACATTCCTTCCTTAATTGATTTTTTCATGACAAGCCCCAAGGGGTATTGTGGATATTTCATAGTAGCTTGGAGAAGGGGGTAGTGGCTGGCCATAGCTAGAGTAGGGAGAGACTCTCTCTCTTTTTATTTTTTATTTCAAATCTAGATCTAGAATTTTTCTCTTCCAAATTCCTTTATTCCTACACCAATCCCTACCTAAATTCTTCCCAATTCCTTCCCTATTCATCATTGGAGGCTATTAGAACAAGAAGAAAGCAAGGATCTACAAAGAGGAAGCAAGGATCTACAAGGAGGAGCAAGGATCTACAAGTTGAAGGCTCTTGACACTCAATTTAGTGATTTCATTGGGAATCCATCTCCCAATAGGTACAATTCAGTTTTTCTCTCTAATTAGACTCTAAATATATAATTTAATCATTAGGAACCCCCCCATGTACTAAGGCTACCCATAGGAATTGGAATTAGATTTATAGGAGGCCTATGGAGAAAGTTATGTGGTATTTTGTGTCAATTTTGGGGGAATTTCGAGATTGACACATCTTGTGTTTGTCAATAGGTCAATTAGATCAAATTGACATGTATTTGGTTGTGTGTGACTAGTGTCGTGTCCATAATTGGATACGTGTAGGTCGTATCCCGACAATTTGGCTATACGGGTTGATTTGAGAATTTTCTTCCGACACGGGGGTTTATGTCATATTTTGACACGGACACGTAGTTGAGTAGCTAATACTCAGTGTTGCTTCTAATTATGATTTTAGACTTGTTCGTGTCCTTCAGGGTACGTTTGGTGGTGTGGTGGAGCCGTATCGCAAGCGTATCATAGAATGAGTGTGATACGGGTGCGGTGCACTCCACGTGTTTGATGCTTTGCTTTTCAATTCAATTTACCTTGGTTATAGCTATTATAATATTATAATTATAATTGTTATATATATATATATATATATATATATATATATATATATATATATATATATATATATATATATATGTATGTTTCTATTTTTATTTTTATGTGTTGGTGGTCATGAGAGATTATGAGAGTGCATGTGCATCATTAGTGTGGGTATGTGGTAACACACACACACACACACACACACACACACACACACACACATATATATATATATATATATATATATATATATGAGTGAGTGTATGTGTGTATTGGATGTGTACATGTGAGCTAGAGGGGAAAATATAAGCGAGAAGCAGCGATAAGCAGCAGCAGAAGCTGCGAGAAGCTGCAGAAGCAGCAGCAGCGAGAAGCTGCAGCAGCAAAAGCCATAAGCAGCAGTAGAAGCAGCAATAAACTGCAACAAGCAGCAACAACAACGATAAGCAGAAGCAGTAGCGATAAGCTGCAGTAGTTTGAGTGCTTAGATTTAAGTTGTGGATAAGTTAAGATAAGCTAGTTAATAAGCTAAGTTAGTTTTTATTTATAGTTAGTTGTGTTAGTAAGTTAAGTATATATATATATATATATATATATATATATATATATATATATATATATATATATATATATATATATATAAAAGCACTAGTTAGCATTGGTTAGTATTATTTCTAGATTATCTTGAGTTACCAAGGTAATGAGAGTTGAGGTATCTTGGGTACGGGTATTGAATATCCGAAGGGGTATGTTAGTATGCTAGTTTAGTATAGTATTGTTATAAGTATAAATGCATGCTAGTGTATATTGTGGTTTGTTGGTTAGTTAGCTCATGTTAGATATTATATTACCTTGTGATACCAAGGTAATGTCAAGGTATTGGTTTATACTCAAGGTATTGAGTTTGTATATCAAGATGGGTGTGTAGGTGGTATGATACCGCTTTTGGTTCAACGCCAAGGTATCCACTTAGCACTAGTTTAGCTAGGAGTGCTATATATTTTTATCTTATAT